>CM077228.1:8215385-8330385 GCA_039654775.1 Spinibarbus caldwelli | reverse complement strand
AACGTCATTCTAACATCTGTTAGGGAACATTTAGTAGAGCATTGCAAATAAGCAAACAATCTCCAAATTACATCCTTCAGGTAAAAACGCACACACCGGATAGATGCGTAGTGAGAAATGTAATCATACAGCATCTTGGCACCAACAAAAAAACTCCCACAATACAGCTACAGGCACACACCAGAAGCGCTTTACAGTGATGTTGGGGTAACACATCTTTCCTCCGTTCAAAGGAGGAAACAGATGGGAGGGTGGGAAAACCTGTGGGACTTAATACTCCATTGCCGACTGTTGTGCTCCCGGGTGCTGCTGTTCCATTCGGTAAAACAGAACGGAGTCTGATAATAAAAACAAACAGTAAGCGCAGCAAAATCAGCCCACCCAAGCCCTGCAGTGACCCTTAGGCTGAACCTTAAAATTGCTCAGAGATGTAAGTGTTCCCTTGACGGAACCAGCTGTGCCTTTGTGTCTTACAAAAAGAAAAGAGCAAAAACACAAACTTTGAAGCTTCCTGTGATACAATATTGATTGTGTGTTCCTCTCTCTGCTACATCTGATGAAGTCAGTCATATGCAAACACACAAACTGGATCAATGACAGAAAATCTATCTCGGTATCAGCGCTCTTCTGCTGTTTTATTAATTTGTGTTCTTTTTTAGCTATGCTAATCTACTCTTGACTTTTCAGTATGGCTATTTCTTTAAAGGAATAGTTCTGAATACAAGTTAGTAAACTTGCTGAAAATGTATTCAGCCTCAGGCCATCCAGCATGTAGATGAGTTTGTTTTGGAACAGATTTGAACAGAGTTCAAAAAGCTGATAAAACATCACAATAATCCACAAGTAATCCACACAACTCTAGTCTACCAATTAACATCTTCTGAAGTGAAAAGCTGCATGATTGTAAGAAACAAATCCATCATTAAAGTTTTAAACCATTGCTTCTGGCTAAATTAAGAGTCTATAATCCATAATAACACTTCCTCCAGTGAAATAGTCAATCCCCTGCTGTCCTGTAACATAAAAAAAAAAAAAAAAAAAAAAAAAAAACGGACATATTTGTTTCTAACTGTTTTGGGCTGTTTTTGCTTGTAATATTTCCTTTCTGATTGAGGTAAAATGACTTTTTCACTGGAGAAAACAATATTATGGATAGAGGAGTCTTATTTTAGCCATAAGCAACAGTTTGAAGTTAAACTGTCGTAGTGATGGATTTGTTTATTACAAACATGCAGCCTTTCCCTTCACAAGACATTAATTGATGTACTAGAGTCGTGTGGATTACTTGTGGATTATATTGTGTTGTTTTTATCAGCCTTCATTCTGACGGCACCCATTCACTGCAGAGGATCCATTAGTGAGCAAGTGATATAATGCTTAATTTCTCCAAATCTGTTCTGATGAAGGAACAAACTCATCTTGGATGACCTGAGGGTCAGTCAATTTTTGGCAACTACTGTATTTCTTTAAACAATGAGAACAAAATGTCAATCTCAATTTCCCTGCAAGTGCAATGAGATGTGATACGGTGTTTTAGAGGATGTGTTTTGGCTGGCAGAAGTAGCAGCGTACTTCTCTTGAAGTTCATCAGAATGACAGAACACACACCCTGGAGGAGGAACGCTCACAAACATGAAGACATTTAGACGCGGCAACGTGCCTGTGACTCTCTTGAGCGAGACCTAACTGCGGTAAAACCTTCGTCTGCTCTGCTGCTGTGTACTGAGTGCAGGGGCCATTCATTATGTAAACATCTGCTTGTTAAATGTCAAATCATTGTTTACCAGAGTAGGGGAATATTCTACAGAACATTAAGTGCTGGGTCAACATCACACTCGTGTTTGGAAACGCAACATGGAAAAACCATTTCAGTTAAGCCTGTTGGTTTTGACAGGGCCTTGAAATGATTTCAACTGAACCCTTGCTCTGCTTAATGAAATGAACTTTGAAGGTATTGCGAGTGAACACACTCACTAAATAGAGATTGAATTGATGCAATGCAAAATTAACTTCATGTAGTGACATCAAAATAAAAAAATAAAATAAAAAAAGAAATACAAATGAATCAACCTAAATACACTAGGTTATAATTAAATTTAAGGACTACATCAGTCCCTTTATTTATTTATTTATTTATTCATTTATAGCCTACATATATATATATATATATATATATATATATATATATAATAGAAAAGAAAAAAAATATGACAATATGAGACAATACTGGTTCTTTGTTAAAAACTAATAACTTCAGTTTTAGTCCTGTCTGTTTATGTTTCCATCAGAATTAAATCAAAGCTTTATTGCCATGATTGTTAACATTTTCAATACTGCCAAAGTATATAGAGTACATAATACAAAATGATATATAAAGTACAGAAAGGGACAATTGAAAACATAAATGAGGTGAAGCAAATAAGGTGAAGCAATTAATAAAGGAAATTAAAGTCCTACACTTAAGTGTAAACAAGACCACAAGAGAAACAGCCAGGACTAAAAATAAACAGACATAATCATTCCTTCATTTGCATTTCCTGTTTCACAGGAAGGGCTACAACCCACATCATCAGACACAAAGGATTGTGACAGCTTCTTCTAGATGTGCATATATTGTTCCTCACCTATATGACAGATCAGATATTAAAAAAGTATAATGTGTATAGTCTGTCTACACTGCAGGAAAACTGACAACACATATAATCACTGATTCTATTTATACATATTCATTTACAGTTTGGTTATTCCCCAGATTTCAAACCCTTTGGTAATGAAGTCACAGTCTGAGTGGGTTTTATGTTTGCAGACATGTTTTAACCGCATGTTACTTTGAATGCTAAATGGTGAATTAAATAACCGGATGTAAACTGTATCGTTTTTGTGTGTGCTTCATGTGTTCCTTTTTGCTTTTCCAGTAGATTAAACATTCATCCTGCATTTCTGCTGTAGCTCCCATGAGTATCCTGAACTGGTGAATTCAGGAAATATCCATGAAAAATGCATCCATTCATCTCACCTTGGAGCTACGGCTGAGAACATGGATGTTGCCATGGTGATAAGTTATAAGATTATAGAGTTTGTATTACTGTCAGGTATGAGATGAGGAGGATTAGCAGAGAACCTGTAACTCTTGATCGGACTGACTTTCTTTCACTCGCTCGCTTTTTCCTCTCTCTCCTTATCTGCAGTGTGACATACAGTAGTGCCTTTAAAAAAAAAAAAAATCATCTGCAAAGTACACAGCCCTTGAGAAGTTTAAAAGTGTACTGCGCTGTACCAAGATCCTAAGAGCATCATTAACCTGCGTAGGTTTGCATGCAAGACTATTTACAACTGATTTACTTAACACTTTTAAAAGGGCCTTTGAGTCTCAGCACTTCGTTGAAGCTTTGACAGCCTGAGCAGAATCATGCTAATCATGCTAATCTGTTACGGGGAAGTCGTGGCCTAATGGTTAGAGAGTTGGGCTTGTAACCTGAAGGTTGCCGGTTCAATTCTCACACCTTCAGGAATTGAAGGTGGGGATTGTGAATGAACAGCACTCTCTCTGCCTTCGATACCATGACTGAGGTGCCCTTGAGCAAGGCACCGAACCCCCAATTGCTCCCCGGGCGCTGGAGCAATGGCTGCCCACTGCTCCGGGTGTGTGTTCACGGTGTGTGTGTGCGTGTTTGTTCACTATTCACTGCTGTGTGTGTGCACTTGGATGGGTTAAATGCAGAGCACCAATTTCGAGTATGGGTTACCATACTTGACAATACGTCACGACTTTCACTTTTAATAATCATGCTAATGCACCTACATGAATGTTTGTACACAAACATGCTAGCTTGTAAAAGGACAAGGATACCGAGTCTCATTCATAAAATTCTGGAAATTTACTTACCATCAGGCCATCTGTCAGGATTGTGGTCTGTCTTGTTTGTGTTTTGCTCCCCATGTGCTCCGTGACCCAGTTTCTGTCTCCCGTTCATTATGTCATTTGGTTCAGGTGTGTCTAGTCATTAGTCCCTTTATTGTCTGTGTATTTAAGGTCTTGTCCATTCAGTTAGTGTTGGTCGATTCTTTAACGTCATTCTGTTTCCTACGTTCCCTGTGTTCCCGGTTGGATATTAAAGACTCTAGTTTTGACGAATTCCTTTGTCTCCTTGTTCAGTGTTCCTGAGATGTGAAAGAAGAACCAACCGCAAAAACAGTTACCTCCGTTTGTACCCTCCGTTTTGTTTCCTATTTTTACTCAGTTTTTTGTTTCCATTGTGTGCTTTCTGATTGATCCCCTTGTCCGGTCCGAATTCCTCCTCCTCCTGCTGGAGCAGGAGGACTGATCTCTCAAGGACCATACCAGACTGTTCCTCTTGTTAGCTAACGCCACCAGCTACCCGGATGACGCGCTCTGCTCATTCTATGATGCAAGCCTGAACAGCGCTCGAGTCATCCGAAGATGGTCCTCGAGAGGATTTCGTGGAGTGGACTCTGGCGAGAAACGGATCGCCACTAACCATCTGCCCAGTAGATGATCTCGCCAGATCCACTCCCGCTGCGATCAACGAGCCAGCGCAAAGCCGAGCGACTGAGCGGAGGATCGCCGCGGCTGAGGGTAAGCTGATAGTACATCTGGGACTGCTGGACTTCGAGGGGGACTTAATAGATTGGGAAACTGATCTGGAGATTGACCTGCCTCCTTCTCCTCTCTCTGTCATCCCCGCTGGTCCCGTCCTGCCCTCGTTCGTTTCCTGTCCCTGAGTCCAGCCAGGAGTGGGCTTTGAGCCTGGAGGGCAGCCCTGAGAGCCCTGAGAGCCCGGAGGCTCATGAATGCCCACCCACCCGCCTCCTCCAGCGCTGTCGTCTGGCAGCCCCTCTGCTCGCCCTCAGCCCGCCATCTCTATGGTGCGAGCTGCCATCCTCCAGCATCGCCGTGGTCGGAGTATCCCTCACCTCTGCCTCCAGCCTCCGAGGCCCGAACTCTGCCTCGGCCAGTTGACCCTGTTGCTCCACCTGGGCTCCTAGCTCCCTCACCTCCACCGTCTCCCTTCGATCCACCAGCTCCACCGGGCTCCCTCGTCCCTCCGGCTCTGCCTTGGTCGGCTGCCCCTCGTTGCTCCATCCCACCGGCTCCGTTGGGCTCCTTCCTCCCACCAGCTCCACCTTGGTCCTCAGTCGCTCCGGCTTCACCCTGGCCCCCCGGATCCTCGGCATCCCCCTGGCTCGTTGGCTCTCCGTCTCCACCTCGGACTCCTCCACCACCTGCTCCGCCGCCATTGGTTGGCCCCCTGGAGTCGGCGGCCACTCCTCCTCCATGGTTCCTCCCTCCGTCGGCTCCACCGTGGGCCGTCATCATGGCTGTGGCCTGGGTCCTGCTGTGCTCCTCCTGCTCCGGGTCCTTTCTGTCTCTTCCCTGGCTCCTCCCTCCTTCGTCGCCCCCCTGGTCTCTGTCTGCCGGCCCCCTCCTGGGTATCCGTCCTCCTCCAGAGGCCGGGTGGGCGAAATGTCAGGATTGAGGACTGTCTTGTGTGTGTTTTGCTCCCCATGTGCTCCGTGACCCAGTTTCTGTCTCCCGTTCATTATGTCATTTGGTTCAGGTGTGTCTAGTCATTAGTCCCTTTATTGTCTGTGTATTTAAGGTCTTGTCCATTCAGTTAGTGTTTGTCGGTTCTTAAACATCATTCTGTGTTTCCTACATTCCCTGTGTTCCCTGTTGGATATTAAAGACTCTCGTTTTGAAGAATTCCAGCGTCTCCTCATTCAGTGTTCCTGAGAACTGTGACACCACCCAAGATGTAGATGAGTTTTTTCTTCATCAGAACAGATTTGAAGAAATTTAGCATTACATCATTTGCTCAACAATGGATCCTCTGCAGTGAATGGGTGCCGTCAGAATGAGAGTCCAAAGAGCTGATAAAAACATTACAATAATACAATCCACATCACTCCAGTCATCAATTAATGTATTGTGAAAAGCTGTTTGTAATAAATAAATGTATCAAGTCCTCTTTACTTTCAAACCTCTGTTCACAGCTAAAAATAAGAGTCTCCATCCATAATATTACTTTCTCCGGTGAAAAAGTTGTCTTGTCTGAATCAGGAGAGAAATATGCACAAATCAAGCATTGTTTACATCCATCTAAAACGGTCCTAATCCTACAGAAAAATTTGTAGGAGGACAACGGGGGTGGACTTTTTCACTGGAGGAAGCATTATTATGCATTATGAAGTTGTACTGTATCTACAGAAACAAAGGTTTAAAGGGATCATATGACATTGCTAAAAAGAACATTATTTTGTGTATTTGGTGTAATGCAGTGTGTTTATGCGGTTTAAGGTTCAAAAAACACATTGTTTTCCACAAACTGTACATTATTGTTGCTCCTCTATGCCCCGCCTTTCTGAAACGCGTCGATTTTTACAAAGCTCATTGTTCTGAAAAGCGAGGTGTACGCTGATTGGCCAGCTATCTGGTGCGTTGTGACTGGCCGAATACCTCAAGCGTGAGACGGAAATGTTACGCCCCTTACCGTATTGTGATGCCGTGTCCCAGCGCGACGCCACAAAAACAATAAAACCCATTATAAATGAGGCATTTGTTGCATCCAGTGGGGACATAATTACTGATTATAATGACTTATAGTGTCTTTTTACGCGTCGCGTTGCATCGCAACTTACAGGCTGTGAGTCAGAAGCACCAGACTGTCCTTGCAAAGTTGGAATTGCCCCACTTTATAGAAACAGCCTTTGTGCATAGCTGGCAGGCTACTCCCAGGTTGAGGAAACAGTCCTCCGTAAAATGCGCTGCACACACTCTAATATTTGGGTTGAACTGTTCTGAAACAGTGTTGTAAACAACTTAACCACTGATTTCTAGTTGTGTCCTCTTTTGGAAGCCCAAACAAATGAGTTTCGCTTTCACAATGAAACACAGCATCTCCACGATATGGTGCCGGCAGCAGCAACAACACTACAGCAAGAATAATAGTTCTGGCTTCTTTCTTTGCGTATACATTTGGGCGGTGTTTTGCAAATCTTCCCACACAGTGACGTAGACATGTGGGGGCGTGTTTAAACGGGGAGTTTTACGAGGGCGTGGTCGTTAACTTTTATAAAGAATATCTCTTTGGTTTTGAGACTTTAGTCTTTGCAACTTCAGGGATCTTATCTATGTACAAACAGCTTGTAACACTCCAAAGAGAAAGGAAAACGTGAAATCGCATCATATGACTCCTTTAAAGTTAAAACGCCTTTATGATGGATTTATTTCCCACAAACACACAGCTTTTCACTTCACAAGACATTAATTGATGGACTGGAGTCATGTGGATCACTTGTGGATAATTGTGATGTTTTTATCAGCTGTTCAGACTCTCATTCTGATGGCACTTATTCACTGCAGAGGATCAATCAGCGAGCAAGTCATGTAATGCTAAATTTCCCAATATCTTTATGTAATAAAAGAAACAAACCCATCTACATCTTGGATGCCTTGAGGGTGAGTAAATTTTCAGCAAATTTTCCTTTTTACTTTTAACTATTCCTTTAAGGTGATTTTTGTTGTTGGAGCAAAACCTGACCAATGAAAACTGACCATTCTGACCATCTAAAATATAAGTTACTCAATATTAACTTCTTGTTTATTGAACTGTCATATAAAATAAATATTACATACAGATAAGTACATAATATGGTTATGTATCCAGCTGGTAATTTGTGCAAGAAACTTACTTGCCTATAGTGTTTTTCCATATATCAAAGAAAAATTTTAGTGTGCTACTTCGCTCAAGTCAAAGCATACAGTCGTGCCCAGTCCTTGTCCTCTGCTGTCCTCTCTATAAACACTATCAACACAGTGTCAAGCGCTCTGAGATTCTATTTAGATTCACTGATCTGAACAGCAAACAGACTGCAGGGTAGATAAGACATTTATATTTAGGTAAGAGCTACAATCCAGTTTGGCAATGCCGTTCGGCTGGGGTTCAAGCCAACTTGGTGCTTCCATAAAGTTTGCAAGCTGATGTCAAAGTGCTAACATTTTTCCTTGATGATATGATGTTTTAAATTAATATTTGAACATTTTAACATGCTGGAAATAAATAAATCGCCCCCCTCTCAAAGAATATATAATTAAGAGATAATTTCAAGTGGTTGCATCAGTTCTTGCATTTCCTTTGCTGGTCATCCCGAAGAGAAATGGCTCCGAGAACAACTACATCTTGAAAATACCACACCACTCAGATGTTAAAATGTTACTGAAGCGCTCTCTGTGAGATCATTATGTTATGAGAGGCTCAACTTCTCTTCATTTGTTAATTTTGCATTCATTTGCCATAAAAGGGGCATATTTCTTCCTCTAAGGCCGGCCATTAAAGCAAACCAGAGCACAACACATGCTCTCTTTAATAATCTCATTCAGTTGTGCTGTACGCATAAAGCCATCTCATTTTAAAAACTTCATTATCTGCCCCCTTGTTTTCTTGTGGTCTTTCTGCTTTCAGAGGAGGATGAATGTTTCTCTGTGTAATTATTTGCTCTCTGATTGGATGAAGTTCATCTGATCCATTACTGAGGGGTCTTGGCTCTAATTGAGATGGTCAATTTTATCCCCCTCCTCCTGTTGAGTCACAGCATCACTGTTTTACTTTGTTTGGACACTATTAACTAACACTCTCAGGCTGTGGAATGGATTTATGGCTTGTCGAGTTGTGGGGAGAGCTGGGTCTTTCCTGGAAGAGGAATCATGTGCGATCTCGATTGCTTTTTAATGAAAGGCATTTGCTTGGAGAAATTCTGCACCGAGGCGTCATTTACTGACTGGACGGGTGGGACGTGTCCCTAGCACTTTTTGCCATGGCATGAAGTCACTTTTTGCCATGACTTCATAAAGTGGTCCCCACCACTTTATGAAGTAGCTTGCGGCAGGAATACATCTAAATAGAGGTAACGTTTCCACAGTTGTTGAGACAACTAATCTGTCAGTAGAGTTTAGTTAAGCTGTTAAATCAGAAACAATAATTGCTCACGGTGTATTGAGAACTCAGTTTTCAAAACATACACTACCGTTCAAAAGTTTGGGGTCGGTAAGATTATATTTATTGTTTTTGAAAGAAGTCTCTTATGGGCAGCAAGGCTACTTTTATTTGCACAAAAATACAGTACAAGCAGTAATATTGTGATATATTATTGCAAATTTAAATAACTGGACTCTATTTTAAAATAACTTTAAATGAAATATTCCTGTGATGAATTTTCAGCATCATTACTCCAGTCTTCAGTGTCACATGATCCTAAAATTAGCTGATTTGCTGCTCAAGAAACATTTGTTATTATTATCAATGTTGAAAACAGTTGTGTTGCTTAATTTTTTTTTTTTTTTAAGTTCAACAGAACAATGTTTACTTGAAATAGAAATCTTTTGTATCAGTGTAAAGACTTTACTGTCACCGTTGATCTGTTTAATACTGTCTTTGCTAAATACAAGAATTAATTTCTTTATTTAGAAAAACAAAAAAAACAAACAACAATACAAACTAAAATAAACGAAAATAAAAATATATACAAATAAAATCTGTTGATCCGTTTAATACTGTCTTTGCTAAATACAAGAATTAATTTCTTTATTTAGAAAAACAAAAAACAGACAATACAAACTAATATATATATATATATATATATATATATATATATATATATATATATATATATACACACACACACACACAAATAAATTCTGTTTTGTTTTGTTTTTTTGTTTTTTGTTTTTTGAGAGAGAGAATCATATTTTGGAGACCTTGACGTCTGATACAGACCAACGTGTTCTACTGAAAATTTAAAAGTTTTCATTTTAGTGAAGAAAAAAAATCTTAAAATTAGTCTACCCAATTGCCCAACTAGTAAATTAATGATAAGAATGTTTCTTCATTCTTCAAAAAAAAAACAAAAAAACAACCCAAACATCTGAATGGTAGTGTAGCTTATTTTACCTGATTTTTGTATATTTCCAATTGTAACGCTACATTTCAGTTTTGACTTGGAAAGGCTGCTATACACTTTATTTTAGGATGAATAAGTCACAGAAAATATCACAACACTATAAAATCATGCTAAATTTTGTACATAACCAAATTACTATTCATGAACTTTTGGCCAAACCAGTCTGACTTTTTACTCAATGGAAAACAAAATGAAAAATGTCCTAATTAAAATGTTTTCAAAATTTAAGTTGTGTTGTGCCAAGTTTGATGGCAGTGATGCCAAACTTTGGTTTTCATTGATTCTCACATCTCCTAATCTGCATCTCTACATGCCAAGTTTGAGTATGCTGAGGTGCGAATGAGATTTGAGAGTCATACAGGTTTCAAACAACGGGAAGGCGAGTAAATAATGACAGAACTGAAAGTGAGGAGAAAGAACATCTTGGAAGGAACTCAAATTGGGAGGAAAAGCAGCTTGAAAGTGTGCTGAGATTCTTGAGGAAACCACACGGGGGAGAAGGCAAGGGTTGGGCGCATCAAGAAACCTCTGAAATTTTTAACAGGTAAAAATGCCAAGAAAGCCCTCTGGAGGAAATTTGTTCAGCTAATATAGGAGCAAAAGAGGAACAAGAAGCACAGAAAAGGTTAGCATATGTGATATTATTGATGTTTTATGTATTTCTACTGATGCCATACAATAATTAATCTCTCAAAGAGCTCAGCGAGTGCTAATGTATTCAGTTTTATTAGCTACATGATCCCACCCTTCACAAATCCAGCCATTCAATTAAATCAACAAGTGCTGGTGTGAGTGGAGATCATCCAATCACAGGGATCAGCGATGTTCTTATCGACCTTCAACTGTACAGGATGTAAGATCTGAAATAAGAGGGCGAATACTGACAGTGCATTCCCTTAAGTGTTCATCTTCACACATTTCCACGAAAACGAGAGTGTAGGCAGAGCGCAGTGTTAACAGATCTGATTTCATGTGAAGAGAAAAGCACAGTGTGAATATTTAACAGCTTTTTGTTAAACAGTTCTTTGCTACGGCACTTGGTTTCCATAATTTTTTTTTTTTTTTTAAGTCAGCTCTCGATGACTTAACTACGATTTAATGACCAGCATTGCAAAAAACTCATCCCTCAGTTTTCCCATTTGCCTAAGCCTTTAGATAAAACCTAGAATCGCCTATGGCGGAAGAATAAGAGAGTTACAGGAGGGAGAACAAACGCTATGAACAGTTTTACATTATCACGTTCTGAAAGTGGAAGGATTAAAGTGGTTGTTAATTAGCAGAACAACTGCGTTTTACGGAAAAACCTAAATTAGCTGCGTAAATAAATGCGAATAGGCAGTCGCTTGGGTTTAGATACACATATTAACCCAATTAATCTATCAGATATCTGCAAATTTCTAATTAATCTTGGTACTGAGGGGAATTACATACGCTATTGCTTTCACTCTGTAACAGGGCAAACGAGACGAGAGGCGTGCGGATCCATATGCAAACTTTTATTAACAGACGTGGTCACAAAATGGGCAAGGGTCAGATAACATGGCAGATACCATACAGGCAAAGGCAAAGAATATTCCTAGTCCAGGCGAAGGTCCTCGATCGACAAACAATATCCAGAGAGCTTGACAAGAGGGGTAATCCGATGACGTGAATAATAGTCCAGGCAAGGTGCAAACATAGTCCAAATGACAAGACGAGAGAAAATCAAAGACAAGCAGAAAAAAGGAAACCAGCGAACACAAGACTAGACTAGACTAGAAACTAAGAACTACAAACTAGGGCAGAAGACTGGCTCCGTAAAGCAGCTATCGCTAGGAGAGTGATAAACGCAGAACAATACTCGGCAGTTAGAAAGAGGAAGTCCAAGGCTTATAAAGCGTGTCTGATTGGTAGCAGCTGTGTGTGTGTAATCAGGGCAATGGATGATGGGGAATGCAGTCCAGAGTGACATATAACAGTCTGTGTGGTGTGAGAGTCAATATGATGGACCTCTGGTGGCAACTGGACGGAAGTCCATGAACCGGATTCGTGACACACGCAGATCATATGTCTATGTACTGTATGTGTGTTTAGCCATATGATGATGATTTCTGTCATTATGAGTCAAGGTCACTCTGTTAGAGTTCTGTCCAGCAAGCCACAAACATCTGTTCCCTCATATATCATTCATAAAACCACAGTGCGTTTCTTGCTGGCCGCGTGATGAGTGTTAACGGTTTCCTTGCAGTTGTAAACACACATACACATGCTATGTTTAAAAACCAGACAGACAGATCATTACACACATGCTTAACGCCACACATACTCTCTTGTCCACAGACGGCTGGTCTCCTGAAGGTGAACTTTCAGCCAGACAGCAAAGAGCAGCGCTAGGACTGTGGATGCTTGGTAATCCTCTCCGACCGCTTCGTCAGCACACGTCAGACAGAGAAAGTCTCGGATTAAATGAGACTGAAATGGATTGATGTCCTTCGTCCTCTGCACACATACACACAAACCTGGGTCATTCCTGCTGTGAGGTACATTTTCATATTTCTATCATATAAAGTGTTCCAGAAAGTATTTGTACAAACATTTTTTTTTCTTTTTTTTTTTTTTTACTTTTTACTTTAATTATCTCAATATATTGGACAATTATTATATTATTTTTAATGATATAAATCATATTAGGAGATTTAAAAAAAAGAAAGAAAGATATATTTAGTAAATATTATATAATTGCTCTATTTTAAAATAGTTCCGTCATGTCCTAGGTTATTCTAACATGAAACTTAAAATAATAAATATTCTAGGTGCATTCACTTTTTTCCCTCCTTTCTGTAATCTCTAATCTTTTCTCGGTTTCAAACAACATTTTTGGGAGAATGTTTTTCCCCTACAGTATGTCCTCAATTTTACTTTACATTCTGTTAGCCTTTTGTAAAATTTTCTTGCACAAAAGTCAGTTACTGACATAAAAAAACAGTTCCTTATTGGCATCATCAAGCTGGTTCTTAAGTGACATCATAAAGCTAGTTCTCAATGACATCATAAAGCCAGTTTCTCAGTGACATCAAAAGCCAATTTCCCAATGACATCATAATGCTAATTTCCCAATGATATCATAAAGCCAGTTTCCCAATGACATCATCAAGCCAGTTTCTCAATGACATCATCAAGCCAGTTTCTCATTGACATCATCAAGCCAGTTTCCCAATGACATCTTAATGCTAATTTCCTAATGACATCATCAAACCACTTTTTCCCAATGACATCATAAAGGTGATTTCCCAAAGACATCATCAAGCCAGTCTCTCAATGACATAAAGGTCATTTCCCAATGACATCATCAAGCCAGTTTTTCCCAATGACATCATCAAGCCACTTTTTCCCAATGACATCATAAAGGTCATTTCCCAAAGACATCATCAAGCCAGTCTCTCAACGACATAAAGGTCATTTCCCAATGACATCATCAAGCCAGTTTCCCAATGACATCATAATTCTAATTTCCTAATGACATCATCAAACCAGTTTCTCAATGACATCATCAAGCCACTTTTTCCCAATGACATCATCAAGCCACTTTTTCCCAATGACATCATAAAGGTCATTTCCCAATGACATCATCAAGCCAGTCTCTCAATGACATAAAGGTCATTTCCCAATGACATCATCAAGCCAGTTTCTCAATGACATCATCAAGCCACTTTTTCCCAATGACATCATAAAGGTCATTTCCCAATGACATCATCAAGCCAGTTTCTCAATGACATCATCAAGCCACTTTTTCCCAATGACATCATAAAGCCAGTTTCCCAATGACATCATAAAGGTCATTTCCCAATGACATCATCAAGCCAGTTTCTCAATGACATCATCAAGTCAGTTTTTACCAATGACATCATAAAGGTAATTTCCCAATGACATCATCAAGCCAGTTTTCCCAATTACATCATCAAGTCAGTTTCTCAATGACATCATAAAACCAGTCTCTCAATGACATAAAGGTCATTTCCCAATGACATCGTCAAGCCAGTTTCTCAATGACATCATCAAGCCACTTTTTCCCAATGACATCATAAAGGTCATTTCCCAATGACATCATCAAGCCAGTTTCTCAATGACATCATCAAGCCACTTTTTCCCAATGACATCATAAAGCCAGTTTCCCAATGACATCATAAAGGTCATTTCCCAATGACATCATCAAGCCAGTTTCTCAATGACATCATCAAGTCAGTTTTTACCAATGACATCATAAAGGTAATTTCCCAATGACATCATCAAGCCAGTTTTCCCAATTACATCATCAAGTCAGTTTCTCAATGACATCATAAAGCCAGTTTCTCAATGATATCATCAAGCTAGACCCCAAGTGACATAAGCTAGTTCCTTAATGACATAATTACTGAGGAAGTGACATCATTTTGGTGGGTTGTCAGATTTTTTAAGAGTATAAGTTAATTTTAAGAGTTTAAAATACACTACATAACAGGAATGACCTACATCCCCTCCCTCCTCAACAAATCAATGCAGAAGTTTGTGTTTGTCATTACCACTGTTTGTTCCTTCATCAAATGACAAATGAACATTCCTCATTACGGCCTCATTTCTCTTTGTTTGTATCTGGGTCTTCGTAATTGACATCTGTTTATCTCATTGCGAACGATCAAACGCTAACAACTGTGTGGCGACAGTGAAATACATTTAACAGTAAACAAAGTCAATGAGGGAGAAAAACTTTGACTACAGAGACGTGGAGCTAACAAAGCACTCCCTTCCAACCAAACAAAAAATATATCATTTTGTTTTCTCTTTCAAAGCTACATTAATCATCAGTTCAAAGTAGCAGCCAACGTTGTAGTCTATTATGTCAACATATGCATGCACACACAAGTGCACACGCTAATGCTTGCTATGCAAGAAGCATTTGGTGTGGGAGTTGGCACAAAAACGTACTAATTAAGTAACTTAATCAGCATAGTTTTCATTCATAGTTGCCCTATGATGTGGCAAAGACCTTCGAACCTGCAGCACAGCTCTAACCGACTGGATTAAACTTATCTGAAAGAACAGAAAACTCATTTAACTAGATCATATCAATAATTCAGTGACAGCTGCCAATTGCGCAACCACAATCTCCAAAAAATGTTTACAATTCAGTGCAATATAATTCTACATTAAAAGTCAGTGGACTGAAAGAGCTGCTGACAGTTGCCATTGTTTACAGGCGAGGGGAGCTTTTGTTGCGCTGCCAATCGATGTATTTGAAGGCCGTGCTTCTAATATGATATTCCAAAAGTTCATGGGCAAAAAGATAGAGAGGGTCTTACACCTTTCCATCTCAGCTGATCGAACAGCTCATGTCCCCAATGTTCTCCTCCCCTCCTTCCTTCAGTGCTTCCTTTGTTCACAGAAGATGAGAGAGAAGGAATAAAGGGGAGGGAACGAGGTTAGCCTGTCTGTCTGCGGGGAACAGGGATATGCCTCAGAGGAGCAGCCCTCTGTAAGTGTCTGTCACTGTTTTGGAGTATGACAGGTCAGAAAAAAATCACTAGAAGAGCTAAAAAAATCACAAAATTATAATCTTGTCAATACGGATTAGATGTTGATGGTGGAGTTTTCAATGGGTAAAGAAATACATTGGCAGCTTTAAAGCTGATACATGTTTTTCCATGTTAATAAAATTTTACATTAAATAATATGCAGAGATCATCAAGTGCTGACACTGGTCAAACAAACACATAGCCCCGCCTCCAAAGTCATGCTATTGGTTGAGTCAGTGTTGCTGTTTCAGGTTACTTAATCAAACAGCGTTGAAACAAAAGACAAATTTTTCTCTTCTCTAAGCTGGAGGAATCCCGGACTACAAAACAAAACAAAAAACAAAAAAACAAAACACAAAACTAAAAAGACAAACTGAAATTTGTCACGGATCAGAAACTCAGGATCCAGTTGCGAGTGAATAAATAGTCTTTATTAGACAATTCCAAAAACACAGCCACAGTAGAAGTGCCGATAATCCAGTTGTGCAGAGTCTTTGGCTCAGGCAGAGAAAACCCTCCAGGGAAAGGAACAGCAACCAGGCGAAGACAGACTCAGGAACTTGAAGGACTGACAGAGAGTGAGACAGGACATGAACAACAACGATCTGACAACACACCACAGAAACGCCAGCCAGATATAGGCGGGCAAACGAGCTACACCTGTGACTGCTCTGATTACCTTGTCAGGTGCATGGTAATTAAGCAACGCTGACAAGCCCAACGAGCAGACCTATACACACACACAGAATGATCACACGGACCCATGAACCGTGACAGTACCCCTTCCTCTAAGAGCGCCTCCTGGCGCTCCCAGAGGAACTTACCTGACGATTGTAATCATCAATAAGGGAATGATCCAATATGTCTCTAGCAGGCACCCAACTCCTCTCCTCAGGACCGTAACCCTCCCAGTCCACCAAGTACTGGAATCCACGTCCTCTCCGCCTAGAGTCCAGAATACGATTTACCGAATAAACAGGTTCCCCATCTACGAGTCGCGGCGGTGGGGGAACCGGGGTTTGCGGATTAATGGTAGCATGAAAAACGGGCTTTAATTTGGAAACATGAAAAACGGGATGAATCCTCCTGTACGCCGGAGGAAGTTTAAGACGGACTGCCACCGGACTAATGATCTTGGTGACAGTAAACGGGCCAATGAATTTAGGAGCAAGTTTATTACACACGGTACGGAGAGGAATGTTCTTAGATGAAAGCCACACTTTTTGACCGACGACATAGACGGGAGGCCTTGACCGGTGGCGATCAGCCTTGGCCTTGGTGCGTGCCCCCACCTGGAGGAGGGTCTGTCTGGCCCTGCTCCAGGTGCGACGACACCTCTGGACAAATGCGTGGGCAGAGGGAACCGCGACTTCGGATTCCAGACTGGGAAAAATAGGTGGCTGGTATCCTAAACTACACTCAAACGGAGACAGGCCCGTGGCAGACACTGGTAATGAGTTATGTGCGTACTCAACCCATGAGAGCTGCTGGCTCCAAGAGGACGGATTCTGAGAGACCAAACATCGCAACACACGTTCTAGATCTTGGTTGGCTCTCTCTGTCTGACCATTACTCTGGGGATGAAACCCAGAAGAAAGACTAACAGTCGCCCCCAACAAATGACAAAACTCTCTCCAAAATTTAGAGACAAACTGAGGCCCCCTGTCAGAGACCACATCCGTCGGGAGGCCATGAATGCGAAAAACGTGGTCAATGACAGCAACCGCTGTCTCTCTGGCAGAAGGTAATTTAGGCAGAGCAATAAAATGAGTAGCCTTCGAAAACCGGTCCACCACGGTCAAAACCACTGTGTTTTCATCAGAGGGCGGGAGACCTGTAACGAAATCTAATGAAATGTGGGACCAGGGTCTCGAAGGAACTGACAGCGGCTGAAGGAGTCCAGCAGGGGGTCGATTGGAAGTCTTAGAAATGGCACAAACAGAGCAAGCCAAAACAAAACATCGTATGTCGCCAGCCATAGACGGCCACCAGAACCGCTGTTTAACAAGAAACATAGTACGACTCACCCCAGGATGACAAGCAACCTTGGAACAATGACCCCATCGAATGACATCGGACCGTAACGTCTCTGGCACAAACAAACAACCTGGTGGGCATCCGGGCGGAGGCGTTACCCCTTGTGAAGCCGTGCGGACCTTCGATTCGATGTCCCAGGTGACTACAGAAACAAAAATCTTCTGTGGCACAATGGGCTCAGAAGACGGGCGCTCCGAATAGTCGAAAATACGGGACAAAGCATCAGGCTTGATGTTTTTGGAGCCCGGCCGATAAGAAATAGAGAAATCGAAACGACCGAAAAATAAAGCCCACCGGGCCTGCCTAGAGTTCAATCTTTTGGCGGACTTGATGTACTCAAGATTCTTATGATCAGTCCAGACAATAAAAGGAACCCCCGAACCTTCTAACCAATGACGCCATTCCTCCAAGGCAAGCTTGACTGCCAGCAGCTCTCTATTACCAATATCATAGTTACGTTCAGCGGGAGACAAACGGTGAGAAAAATACGCGCAAGGATGTATCTTGCCGTCCGATGAGGAACGCTGGGACAAGATGGCACCAACCCCCACCTCTGACGCGTCAACCTCCACCACAAACTGCTGGGATGGATCAGGGGCGATGAGGATGGGAGCCGAAACGAAGCGGCTTTTCAGTTTGGCAAACGCAGCTTTCGCTGCGCAGGACCACCTGAATGGAGTCTTGGTGGAGGTTAAAGCAGTCAAAGGAGCAGCTAGCTGGCTGAAATTGCGAATAAAACGCCGGTAAAAATTGGCAAAGCCCAGAAACCTCTGCAGGGCCTTGCGGGAATCTGGAGTTGGCCAATCTACCACAGCCTGAATCTTGTCCGGATCCATGCGCATCCCCTCGACTGACACGATGTAACCCAAAAAAGGAACAGACTGTGCATGGAAAACGCATTTCTCCGCCTTGACATAAAGACCATTCTCTAACAGCCTCTGAAGCACCCGCCTGACGTGCTGAACATGTTCCTGGAGAGAATGAGAAAATATCAGTATGTCATCCAGGTAGACATAAATGAACTGATCTAGCATATCTCTCAACACGTCATTAACGAGTGCCTGGAAGACTGCGGGAGCGTTGGAAAGCCCAAAAGGAAGAACGCAATATTCAAAGTGCCCCCTGGGGGTATTAAAAGCAGTCTTCCATTCATCCCCCTCTCTTATGCGAACCAAATGATAAGCGTTACGGAGGTCTAATTTCGTGAAAAAGGAAGCCCCCTGCAGACGCTCAAAGGCAGAAGACATCAGTGGCAAAGGATATGTATTCTTCACCGTGATGTTGTTCAGCCCTCGATAGTCGATACAGGGACGAAGAGACCCGTCTTTCTTCTTCACGAAAAAAAACCCCGCCCCCGCTGGCGAAGAAGAAGGGCGAATGATCTTGGCTGCCAGAGAATCAGAAATATATTTCTCCATGGCCTCCCTCTCCGGGCCGGAGAGCGAATAAAGTTTGCCCTTAGGCGGAGACGTACCTGGTAATAAATCTATAGCACAGTCATAGGGACGATGCGGAGGTAGAGAAGCAGCCCGAGACTTACTGAACACTCCCCTCAGATCGAGGTACTCACTGGGCACGTTTGACAGGTCCGTATGCTCATCCTGAAACAGAGAACAGGACACAGAGGGACAGGCAGACAACAAACAAACAGCATGACAACTCTCACTCCAAGAAAGAATAGAATTCTGACTCCAATTTATATGAGGGTTATGAAGTACAAGCCAGGGATGCCCCAGGACTACTGGAGTAACAGGAGTGTCCGTTAAAAGAAAATTAATGATCTCAGTGTGATTGCCAGAAGTGATGAGTCTTACTGGACCTGTAGTGTGAGTGATGGAAGGAAGAGACAAACCATTGAGAGCATGGACAGCAATAGGCTGGGAGAGAGCAACCACAGGAAGTTTAAGTCTAAGAGCAAGGTCAGAGTCTAAAAAATTACCCTCAGCACCAGAGTCAATTAAAGCCTGACAGTCATAGGTGGCTGAGGACCACTGCAATTTGACTGAAAGAAGGGTAGCAGCAAGAGAGGATTTAGTCAATGTGACCCCACCCGTCAGTAACCTCTTACCTACTGACGGGTTCTGGCTTTTACGGGACACTGTGCTGCGATGTGCCCAGCAGCTCCGCAATACAGGCAGAGACCCTCATTTCGCCGCCTTCGCTTCTCCTCCAGGGAAAGACGGGATCTGCCCATTTGCATGGGTTCTGGTTCGGTGAAGACGACATCAGTGTCGCAGGAGGTGACAGGAAGGTGGTTCAGCAGATTGGCTGCCGGAGCTCGGCGCACTCGCTGATCTCTCTGCTGCAACCTGGTATCCACTCGAATAGCCAGACTGACTAAGCCATCCAGCGACGTAGGTAACTCCAGTGAATAGATCTCGTCTTTGATATAGTCAGCCAGTCCATGTAAAAACATATCCCACTGCGCTTCTAAATTCCAACGGCACTCCGCCGCCAGGGTGCGGAATTCAATAGAGTAATCTGTGACGCTCCGATTTCCCTGCCTTAACTCCGCCAGAAAACGAGCCGCCTCTCTGCCCGAGACTGCCCGATCAAAAACCTTTTTGATCTCTTCCGAGAATGATTGAAATGAAGTGCAACAGGGAAGCTTCTGCTCCCAAACTGTAGTTCCCCAAAGAGCCGCCCGTCCAGAGAGCAGTGTTATGACAAACGCTATTTTCGATTCCTCAGTAGGAAACGACGATGGTTGGAGGGAGATGTATAGAGAACATTTGACAAGGAAAGAGCGGCATTGCTGGGGCTCACCAGAGTAAAAGGCTGGAGGCGGAAGGCGGGGTTCGTTGGAACGGACAACCTGATCCGAGATAAAAGACGCAGGTGGATTAGACACCGTGGGTCGCTGGACAGACTCAGTCTGGAGACGCTGTAGCTGGGTGGTCAGCTCCGAGACCTGAGAGACCAGGGCTTGAACAGCGCGATTGGAGGCTGCTATCTGTTCCTCCTGGCGATCAATGCGTGAATTACTGTGAGATAAAAAGTCTCTTAAATCTGATGCACTCGCTGGATCCATAACGGTCAGATCGTTCTGTCACGGATCAGAAACTCAGGATCCAGTTGCGAGTGAATAAATAGTCTTTATTAGACAATTCCAAAAACACAGCCACAGTAGAAGTGCCGATAATCCAGTTGTGCAGAGTCTTTGGCTCAGGCAGAGAAAACCCTCCAGGGAAAGGAACAGCAACCAGGCGAAGACAGACTCAGGAACTTGAAGGACTGACAGAGAGTGAGACAGGACATGAACAACAACGATCTGACAACACACCACAGAAACGCCAGCCAGATATAGGCGGGCAAACGAGCTACACCTGTGACTGCTCTGATTACCTTGTCAGGTGCATGGTAATTAAGCAACGCTGACAAGCCCAACGAGCAGACCTATACACACACACAGAATGATCACACGGACCCATGAACCGTGACAGAAATTAATTACTAAAATATAACTGAAAAACACATAACTAAAATATATAACTAAATATAGTATAACTAAAATATATAAAAATAAAATCAGTTTTTATTTTTTATCCCGGACAAAACAAAACCACAAAACAAAGCAAAATAATAATAATAATAATATTAATGATAATAATAATAATAATAATAATAATAATAATAATAATAATAATAATAATAATAATAATAAATTAAATATACTAAAAAAATTTAAAAATAAAATCTAAAATAAAAAATAGAATAAAATCCACCTTGCCTTGACTTTTTTTTTTTTTTGAAAACTTAAAATTAGTGTTCATACACATTGATCTTTGTGCTGAACATCTGCAATGAAAATTCGATCTTTATAAATAAAATATACGTTTTTTTTCATCATACTTTGGGGTCCTTAACATTTGATACAGGCCAATGTGTTCTACTAAAATGTGAAAATTTTTCATTTTAGTGCAAAAACCCTTCTCAAACTAGTCTACCCAGCTGGAGATTTGCTGGGATTTGATGTGTGCCGTCATTCGAGCACTTTTCTGCCTGCTGAAAAACATCCAGCCCATTTGAAATGTTTATTAAGAGCTTAAATTAGTCTCCGTAATTCTCAAGATTACGCACAGCTTATAAACGCAGAACATTTTCTTGGAAAGTTTAAGGTGCATATGGCTTTCTCCGAGCCCACCTCATCCCCTGAGAGACCCCGGGATCCGCCACGTCCCGCCTCTCTTCTCCAAATCACAATCTGTTGCTGCCTCGCACAAACTCAATTACGGGCAGCATCCATATGCCGCGGCTCTCAGCAGCTGCAGTGCAGGCGGCCATTAAGGATCTGCATGGAGCCACACATAAATAGCCAAACTAATGCGCAGTAACGAGAGGCTCCAGCAAGTATCATCACCTGTGACATTTAATGGCCATTGTGGCTTGGACTGCACTCCTCCCTATGGGAACTATCTGAGAAATCGCTCCTCTCAGCTGTGCATCCCTCTATCACACACAACAAAGGCTGAAGGAATCCACCAGAATGTCTTCAAACCACAGCTGATGGGTATCAGCAAGAAAATCCATCTCTCTCTTCCTGTGGTGAATCACTGACTCACTCCTCAGATGAACTGATGCATGCAGCGCCTCACACACGCACACCTTAACACACAAAAAAGCAGTCTGACAACATCATTACTGCATATCATGAAGATTCAGAGATGTCCCCGGCTGCGCAAGATCTGAATGTTACTCTGAACTTATCAACTTGTGCACATCTGAAGCATCTGAAGCCCCAGAATACAAGGAAATGAATCGCTGATTTCATGCAATTATGAAATGATAAGAAATGTCACTACTTTGACATTGAAAAACCATATTGCATGTAAAAAAAAAAATTCAATTTGATCCAACATTAAAGGCTAAATAGAAATACAAATATTATCATTCATTCATTCATTCATTCATTCATTCATTCATTCATTTATTTATTATTATTATTATTATTATTATTATTATTATTATTATTATTATTATTATTATTATTATTAATAATAATAATAATAATAATAATAATAATAATATAAATTATATAGTCTTTCCAAAAGCATTGTCAGGTCAAGAAGATTACAAATTAAATGTATTAAATTTAATAAATGTAATCCAATTGTATTAAAGTATCTCAAATAATAATAATAATAATAATAATAATAATAATAATAATAATAATAATAATAATAATAATAATAGTATATTTACTATTTATTTATTCATTTGGTTAGTTAGTTAGTTATTATTAGGTATTAGTAGTTAATTATTAATTATTATTAGTCCAACTCATCTTAAATCTTAACAGTTAGAATAAATGAGTCAAAGAAAAACATTATACCAGCTGATATTACTTTGATTCATTCATCAAAAAAGGTAACTGAAGGTCAAGTTGATTACATTGCATCATGGGCTACAGTATTCAATGAAGTGTGTTCTGCTGTTTACTGCACATTCTTACAAATCTAGCAGTGAAGTGTAGTATTGTAGAATGCTATTATGAATATAGCCATAAAAATAAATTTAATTATATGAATGAATGCTGCTGACAGCTCCCAACTAAAAATAAAATATAATAATAATAATAATAATAATAATAATAATAATAATAATAATAATAACAATAATAATAATAATAATAATAATAATAATGATGATGATAATGATAATAATAATAATAAAAAATTATTATATATTTATTATAATAATAATAAATATATTATTATAAAATGGATAGTTCCGGTCCTTGATTCTGATTGGTTGAGCCACATTCAAAGCCATTGTAAATTACACTACAAACCTACACCTTTGTTTACTTTATGTGTTGCTTGGCAACCACTTTGCTCCAACCATAGGTTCCAACCACAACTGTTTCTGAGGAACTAGGGGAGAGCGGGGCACAAAGTAACACTTTTTGACTTTCTCAAATTGTATAAATCCACATGGGGTTCAGAGTATAATTTTTTTACCCACAGTAATTTCACACTTGTCTAGTACAAATATGCCACTTTGTTTCATAATTACAGTGTATACATTTTTCTTTATTTATCCTCAAAAATTGGAAGTGAAATGTGACAACATGCCCCGTAGGTGGGGTACATTGTAACATCTGAGGGGCACGTTGTAACATGACCATATGACAGCTTAAAATGTTATCTGATCTCATGAAAAAAATATATAAGACAGACTAAAATCTTTTGTCAATAAAATAAAACAATTATTTATTTCAAATAAAATAATGGCCATTTTTAAGAATTAAAAATAATCTGATTTTTGTGTTTGACAATGAACACATTGCAACCATGCTCGGGATGGCCCACATAAACGAGCCAAAATGCTTTACATGTCTTGAAATAATAATTTCTGAACATTAAACACTGACTGTCAGACTTTATTCGCCTGTTTCTCGTCGTTTCTCATTAAAATGTATTAAAGTAAATAGTGTGAATTACATCGCTAATGTCATAGAATAGCACGGCAGGGCACATTGTAACGCAGTGTTACAACATACCCCATCTGCCATCTGTTACTGTCTTCTTCTAGTTATTGAAGCATTAAAAAATAATCTAAACTGATAAATAACAGATTGGAGATTAACATAATAGCAGATTTGTCTCATTTTAAACAAGTAATAAAAACTGAGACGAAAAATTTACTTAAGCCAGAAATATAATTTTACTATGGTAAAATAAATGTTCAGCAATATCTTCAAAAGACTTTTGAATTTTGGCGCACCTTTTTTTTTTTCTCTATACAATGTTGATATGGAAACTAGTAAATACTGTAAATTTGGTTATGCTAGCATGTGTGGAAATATTTAAACCACGCGTGTTACAACTAACCCCGTGTTACTTTGTGCCCCGCGCTCCCCTACATTGTTTGATGGAAGAATACTGTTTTTATTAATATCAATATACTTTACTTGCTCTGTTTTATTTTGTGAAACCTTACTAAGTATATGGAATAACCGCTTCGCGTCGTGCCTAACAACGCTCCTTAGCTGTTATAAATTCACTATAAACCACGGCTTCTTGGGGCTTATTGCTTTATTATATATTTAATTATGAATGTCACTTAACATTCACAAAAAAACAAACAAAAAAAAAATTACTTTTTATGCATCCTGGGGTTTTCTTTTCTTTCGTTCTCTCTTTCTGTCTCTTTTTTTTTTTTTTTTTTTGTTCCAAACCTAATGAATATGATTATACAAATGGTGTGGCCCTGATCCAAGATCAGCTTTTTCCCTTGAAAGCCTCATATATTATATGGCTCATTTATTCTGCCAAGTACACAAGGAATGACTATAATCATCATCATCATCATGCTGATGGATGTTCCTGCAGAAACTTTATATAGACCTAGACCTGTGGATTTTTCACTAGTCATAAATGAGTTTACACTGCTGCCATCAGTTTTCATTCAAACCCCCACCCCACCAGAATAAAATATTATTATAACAGAAACATGCCCTGAAACTTCAGATTTAATCACCATCAGGACCACAACAGCGGGGTAAAGCTGAAACGCAAGCTTTATCACGTGGAATCACAGAGTGTAGCGATGTACACAAGCTTTCCGCTCTAATCGAATCATGCTAAGGTTAAATCACACAGGCCTCTCTCAATGTAAGCACACGCTGACCTTCAAATGTAATGAAAAACACAGAGAGAGCTTTTGTTATGTTCACTTTACAGAAACTCTGATTTATAAAGTCACCTTTATTCGAGAGAAAAAAAACCCAGATTTTTCTGTGCCTGACAAGGTCTGTAACGTATAAGCGACCACTGTTCTTTCTGAAGCCATATGGAGAAAAAGGTGTAAAAGTCTGACGTACAGTAAAATATGGTCAGTCGCATTATTAGCATGTTGCATACTCATATCATGAAAATGTGAGCATTTACTTTCAGTCTTCACCTTGTCTTCTCTTGACTGAACACTTAAGTTTATGTAAACTACCCATAATGCCTGCACGCCATGGAAACAACACGGTCGTTGAGAGGATTGGCCTGCCATTTACATATCTTAATTTGTTGTGTTTGTTTTTTTGCAGATTATGGAGGATTAACCTCGGCTGAACTGAATCTTAAGTTCCTCCAACTGTTCCTGTGTATCTTTCACGTCATTCTGCTCATCTTTCCTCTTTTTGCAACAATAAAAGCTTTCTTCATAATTTACCCTTTAAATGGCAGTTTGAGGCATGCCAAACCACATGAAATGTCAATGTAAGAAATAACATTGTGACAAAACCTTTGAAAAACCTCTGTGGAAAAGGCAGGAAATGCATTAGACTTCCATCTACTTGTCAAACAGGCAGTAAATATGAGGTTTTGTGTCAGAAGTCTCAGACATTTTTCTCTATTAATAATGTTGTGATGGATTTTAACATACATTTTCACAACAAATATAGTGCAAGTTTCCATATGTGTCTTGTTGTAATTTTATAAAATATATTCATTTGACTTTCTCTTATTATTCTTAGATTTTTCATTATTCTTGCAAGTGTCTTTATTATTGCTATTTCATGAATTTGTGGCAAAACTGTTCTGTGGAAGATGACTTGACAGTATAAGGTCTTATTAAATTGGTTTCAATAAATAGTAGGTTACCACTGAGATCAATTTACCCAACATTATGAAAACATTTCTATAAATTAATAATAGAAAACAAAATAAGTTCCCATTGTGACCAACTTACCCAATATTATAAATGACATTTTACATAAATAATAATAATAATAATAATAATAACAATAATAATAATAATAATAATAATAATAATAATAATAATAATAATAATAATAATAATAATTATTATTATTATTATTATTATTATTAAACTATATTAGTTATATTAATTATATTACAATTATGTTTTTTTATTATCAGTAGTAGTATAAATTATATAGTCTTCCCAAAAGCTCATTGTCAGGTCAAATAGATTACAAATTAAATGTTTAATTAAATTTTGTTGAAGTGTCTTAAATAATAATAATAATAATAATAATAATAATAATAATAATAATAATAATAATTATAATTATTATTATTATTATTATTATTATTATTATTTGTTTGTTTGTTTGTTTGTTTGTTACAGACTCTTAAATCTTAACAGTTGTGAGTCAAAGATAAATGTTAAAACAGCTCATATTACTCTGATTCATTCATCAAATTATTATTATTATTATTATTAGGTTTAATTATACTTTATTAGTAGTAGTATAAATAAATAAATAAATAAAATTTCTAAATAATTGAAAATATAATTGAAAATATTAATTTCCTTAGAAAGTTTTTAGGAAATAGTGCAAACCAGAATTTCCCTGATTCTAACACTTACCATTTGTAAAATAGAGGGTAAGTTGAAAAATATAAATGGGAGACAAAAATAATTTACATTTTTAAAGTATAGTACAAAAAAGGAAAAGTATAAACAAATAAGGAAAAGCTGAAGGCTATTAAATCTTCTCCTGAAAAATATATGATTTTAAAGAATTTCAAAAATCATTTTAAAGGTACATAAAAGATTCCACCTAAAAGAAGATTCAGCCAATCACTGTTTGCATTTGTTTACTCCATTGCAATAAAGAAAGGTGCTCTGGAAACTGTTCTCTTCTCTGAAAGCAATACACAGAGTTTCCTTTTTCCAGTCAGAGGTGATTAAACAAGTTGTGCTTCTGAGCAAATGTCAATTTGATGAAAGTCCCTGGCAGAGGGCATGAGCGAGGGAAATGTTAGACCATCAGGAGAACTGCAGCCTGTGGGAAATGGCGAGTTATTAAAGCAAGATTAATCTACTAATGACTGCTGTCACCAGAGGAGCGCCAGAGAGAGGCACATATTCAGCATTATCACACAAATCTATTGATGTTTTTTCACAGTCATACTGTGTTTGTGTTTTTGTGTTCTCATTACCTTGCCTGCAACTAAATTATATCTATAGCTAATTAGCGATAATTACACCTGTGAAGAATTTCTCAGATTTGCGTGCATAAATTCTCCTAATGGTAGGATTAGAGAGCCATTTCACGCATGGATGTTTTCACACCGCGCTCCCTGCGTACTGCTAAATTTGGGCCTCCACACAAATAGCTTGTGAATACTAATGTCACTTGCACTTTTAATAGTAGCTCAGGCACCCTCTGAGTGACAACGAAGTTGTTGTTTTCTTCCTTCTCCAACGTGAAGACTTGAAAAGGTACTGAAATGAAAGGCAAAATACAACAAAACTCTTGAACTATGTATGTGTGGAATTCAAAACCCACTGAAATATCTAAGATTTAGGAAAATGTATGTCGTTCCTTTCTACTACACCTATGAAATAATACAGATAATATTAGGGACAAAGAAAGGAAAATGTCCCCTGGCAAGATGAAAGCAGATTTCTTTGCAGCCATCAACTGTAACCTACTTTGAAGAAAGTTAACCATTCCTTCAAATGAAGCTATTAGAAAGATTCCTCTGAAATATGCTGTCCTTCATCCTGTACAGTTTCAGACTTTTGTCCTCCCATTTTAAGGCCTTTCATTTAAGTTTCATCTATTTCACACAATCATGCATAAGTAAAGCTGCAGCATTACTGTACAACAGCTAGCTAACATGCTAACAGCTAACTGCGACTCTACACAAAGTGATTTCTAGTATTGATTTATTATTTGTAGTGTATTTACTAGCATATTAATCTACTAATCTCTGATCACATTATCATCACTCAAATTTTGTTTACACAACGTTTTTATGCTTATTAGAGAAGTGTGTTATTAGTTTAGCAACATGCTAATGGAAAACGCCATTACAATCCATTGAGAGTCGTGTTTCCCTGGTAATTTGTGTATGTTGCCTCCTTTGTAGAGCACTTAAGAGCTGGTTTGCTGGTCTTAGCTGGTCTCCCATCTTGGGCAAGCTTTTTAAGTGGTTTAGCTGGGTGGACAGCTAGTGTTCCAACAGGACTAGCTGAAAAGTGCCCTAAAACCAGCAAACAGACCAATCTGACCACCAACTAAGAACAGTAAACCAGCTTAGGCTGGTTTAAGATGTCTTTTTGTTTTTTTGGCAGGATTAAGAGCACAAATGTTTAGATTTTTTTTTTTTTTTTTTTTTTTTTTCACACAAGCAACAGTAACTACAACAGCTAACATTCTAACAGCGTTTCTGCTCTTCATGAAGTGATTTCCAAGATACTATATTAATATATTACTTTTAGTGCACTTACCAGTATACTCTAAACTCACTGTACATCAATTTTGTTAATTTTACACAACATTTGTTTGTTTTTATGCTTATTAGAGAACTGTCTCGTCAGCTTAGAGACATGAATGGAAAACTCTATTAAAATCCATTATGACCCTGCTGAAAAAAACAACAACAACAAAAAATAAACAGCTAAAACCAGCCTAAGCTGGCTGGCTGGCCTATGCTGGTTTCAAGCTGTAAGTAGCAGGATTTAGCTGGTCTCCCAGCCTGACCAGCTAAACAAGTGGTCAAAACCCCTCTAAAACCAGCTTGCTGACCAGCTAGAACCAGCCAACCAGCTTAGCCTGGTTTTAGTTGGTTTTTTTTTTTTTTTTTTTTCAGCAGAGGAGTTGTTTTCTTTGGTAATTTGTGTGTTGTTTTTGTTTTAGAGCACATAATAGCTTGTTTGTTGGTCTTAGCTGGTCTCCCATCTTGGGCAAGCTGGTTTTTAAGTGGTTTAGCTGGGTGGACAGCTAGTTTCCCATTCGAACCAGCTGAAAAGTGCCCTAAAATCAGCCAAAATGATTCTGAGCAAGCTGGGAGACCAACTAAGATTACCAAACCAGCTTAATCTGGTTTAACATGCTTAACATTTTATTCGTATTTATTTGTTTTTTAGCATTGTGAAGGGCACGCAACACGTTTTAAAGTTATTGTAGTGTTTGCAACTGGTCAGTTTTCTTTTACTTTTTATTTGGTGCTCGATGAGTGTTAATTTTGGGCGCTGCAGGGCAGAAGAAGAAATTCAATATAATCAAACGATTAAATGAATTAATTACATCATCAAACAGAGATGAGAGCTTGGCCAAAATCCACCCTATTGTGTCATAATAACAGAACCGTGACTGTACATCAGACAGCGACAGTGCAGATCCATCGTCTCAAAGGAAGAAGTTGCTGACATATCATCGGTCTCTATTACCGAGGCATAAACGCGAATCCTTCTGTAGGACAAACCATCATCACCATCAACTACATCTGGCTCTCTGCCCACCACCCGAGGGAGGGAAACATTACACCGCATGAGTTTATTACTCCCCGTTTGTAACAGCCGTCCTCTGTTCTCACTCCTCGTTATGCAAGCCGCTTCCTCACCTGCGGACATTTCGTCCATTTGGTTTCATTATGAAAGGAGGTTTATCAGCTTGCAGCCCTATTTTCACCAGTTAATGGCTTGGAAAAACAGACTTACGCACACACTCCCACTAGAGGATAAGATGAAACAATAATTTTGCCTGCAATCATTCTGTTATCCCATTTTCTTTCCATCACATCATTCAGGCTCAGGTAAAAGACAGCGGGGAATAATTTATGCCTTTGTTGATTTATGGTTGGTGCTAATACATAATGCAGTAATATTCAAAGGCAAGAGTTCAAAACACCACAGGCCAGGACTGGATGGACAATATGTCGTTTAATTACATAAACTCATTCATGCTGCAGAGATCATCATCTTCTGCATTAACAATGTTGTGTGTCAACAGGATACACTACAGTGTCCATGTTTGTCACAATACAACTTTTAAAAAAACTGTATTACTAATAAAAAATGGAAAACAAGTATATCAGACAAATTACTACTACAACAACCAAAAAATAAAAAATGAAAATAAAATAACTGAATAAATAATGTCTTCATTTTACAATGTTTATCTATTTTCCACCAATCCATCCACCAATTTTAACTTGATAAACATCATCTAAACTATCTCCATCTTTACACCCTCTCTATCTATCCATCCATAAATCCGATTTTATGAAAAAAATATCAGTCTTTAATTTGACAGTCTTTTACCCATTCAGTTTTATAAATAAAATATCAGTCTTTTAACTTTTAATTGAACCATCCATCCATCCATCCATCCAATTTTATAAATAAATGAATCGTGCATTTGACAGTCTGATCATTTATCCATCCATAAATCAATCCATCCATCTTTATAAATAAAATAAATCAATCTTTAATTTGACAATCTTTAATCTTTTATCCATCCACTCAATAATCCAAGTTTATAAATAAATACCAATTAATTTTTTTCAATCTTGAATTGATTTATCTATCCATCCATTATCTATTCAATCCAAATATATAAATAAATAGCTATCTTTAATTTGACAGTCTTTAATCTTTTTTTTATATAAATATCAATGAATCTTTAATCTTGAATAAATTTTTCTATCCATCCATTCAATTTTATAAATAAACAGTAATCTTTAATTTGACAATCTTTAATCTCTATCTATCTATCTATCTATGTATCTATCTATCTATCTATCTATCTATCTATCTATCTATCTATCTATCTATCTATCTATCTATCCTCTTTTACTTACAACATCAGTGTATATTTGATGTTTGTCATGTGCTCATCTCTTGCCATCTCTTCCCCTTCTCTCTTCAGAAGCAAACGAATGAAGAGTAAATCAAAACAGACAAGCAGCACTGCACAATTCACCAATCCCACGAGTGCCTTGATCAAACACACAGCATGTAAACACAGAAATACACACGTCATTCTCAAATGAGCAATCAGCAAGTGCCTTTCCATCACCAAAGCTTAATGACGAACGAGGATACTACATATTTATACAAGTGAAGAGAATTTATTCACAGCTTAAGCCAATAAACAGTCCCATCACACTGTAGTTAGAGGGGAAATGGGTGGCTTTTCATCCCTCCTGATGTTACAGTGAGAAGATCATTGCTTTGATTTTCTGATTACGATGCCTAAAAGCAGAAAGGAGTCTTTTTGAATTAAAGTTTGACATTAAAAAAATGTCAAGGCTGCAAAGGAGCACCACAAAGGCAAGAGAAAACACTGTAAATATGCCACGGGCTATGGAGGCGCAGCAGTATTGCACATTTAATTACAATGAACATTTGTGTGTACTTCAAACGCAAGCCGTTTCGCCTGCAATTATCTGCCAACTTCTAGTTTCAGGCCAGCGCTGCTCAATTTGACGGGATCACAGTTTTACACTGTGAGCGTTTGCTTTAGCCAAAGAAGAAAAAAAAAAAAAAACAGTAAGAAAAGCAGCCAACACATCACTCAAATTAGCGTTTATTGAGGACTTTTGTTACTGATGTTCTTCTGTGCCTGAATATTGACTCATCCCCTCATTTTCTGTTTTTTTGGTAAACTATGAATCAATCTTTGCAAGTTGTGATCTTCTTCAAAGAACTTTTAATATCTTTCTTTTTCCGCTTTCCTTTGTTCTTTCATGCTTTCTCTCTTCATTTCATCTCCTGCTCTCTGATAGGCACACTAGGAGGGGGAAAAGGCGTTGATTTGGCTGCTGTTTGCTTTTAGGAGTTGGGGGTATGCTGGGTTCTGGTCCACGGCCCGGCTCCCAGAGTCAGAGCTATAGCCTTACACCTGCCGGCCCAGGAGGAAACCCTGCCCGCCTGGTGGTCTGTGGGCCACTTCCTGTGGTCGAGGCTGGCTGAGGGAAGTCATTAGCTTCTCCCCGTGGTGAACTTTTAATTCAGTACAAATCACCACGGAGAGCTCCTGTGTAGAGCGGGAATAAGCCAGTAACAGAGAGCTTACAGAACCACTGACTGTGGTCAAACTCCGGGTTTGAAGCAAAACCACAATAATAAATATGCAACAAAACACAGGCCTCAGACGAGATTGATATAGATGATTAGGTACCTATGCTGATTATCTGATGCATATTGCACACAAATTGCAGCAAATAAAACTGACAGTTTAGCTCCAACCAGCTCCAAATCATACCTGCTTGGAAGTATCTAATAATCCTGAAGACCTTGATTAGCTGGATCAGGTGTGTTTGGTTAGGGTTGGAGCTAAACTGTGCAGAGCTGTTGCCCTCCAGGAATTGAGTTTGAGACCAATGGTCTATTTTGTACTTAAGACTTCTCATATTTAATAATAATTCAAATAAACTGGTAAAAATGCTTCTAAATGGTGCACACAAACAATTAACTGTGGCTGGTCACTTTACAAGTCAGTTAGATGGTCTCTTCCTGATTTAGTGGGCAGTTCTTGGACAACATAAGCTGCAATATGATATCTTGATGTCACAGTCAAAAGTCTGGCTATATATCTGAGACTATAGCTGGTCAACAACACACAGACACTCACACACACACACACACACACACACACAAACCCTGACTAGATAGTTTTGATTATGTCAAAAAGGGACTGCAGAGTGATTTGAGAGATAAATATCTTATGGAAATGGTTATACAGTCAATTCTACAGTAAACCATTATATACAAAAACATTTACCGCAGAACTTCCCGTCTGACCAATCAGAATCAAGAGCTCCACATAAAATGCTCAATAAATGCCACTGTCAGTCTGTATATATCACTCTCACACCCTTCCTCCAATTTGCTCTCACTTCCCCACACCCAAACGCACTCACAAGTGCTTTAAGATGCATGCACGCACACACACATACGCACACACACAGGAGTTCAGAGCCACCTAGCTTAGCAGCAAAGCACAAACACAGCCGCTGGCTGAGTCTCACATCTTAGCAGTGTTCTCTAGTGTGCAAGCCTGGATCCTTTCTCAGAGTGCCCAGTCAGGCTATGATACGGTTGGCATGCAAAAGATAGCTCTCTCCCCACAGGCTGAGGCTGACCTCTGTCAGAATATAAAATAATGAAGCCAGATTGGGGAAAAAAATGTGTTAGAGACAAAAATTAGAACAACTGCCGCATAAGCGCTGCTGCTCTCAGAGCAATGCCTCTACTGCTGTATGCATACTGATGAGAGAAAGAGATCAAACTAACACTCAACAGACACAAACATGCACATGCCTGATGCATTAGGCTGTTTTCACACTGGGCTTGATTGCTGGGTTCACTCACTTGTGTTTGAAGACATTCTGTTATAAGAAATGCAATACACACACACACACACACACACACACACACACTTTTTAAAATAAATACATAAAAAGTATACTATAAAAATGCACAATAAGTCAATCAATAATTCAAATCAATGAAATATGTTTTTTTTTTTGTTTTTTGTTTTTTTCCATGTTTGATATAATTGCTAGGTATGAACCGGAATCAATTAATCAATTTAAGCAATTGAATGAATGAATGAATGAATGAATGAATGAATGAATGAATGTTTTCCACATTTGGTTTAATTGCTTGGCATGAATCAGAGTGGTAACAAAAATAAAATAAAATAACATAATAAAAAAGCAAACAAACAAATAAATAAACAATCCAAAAGCTCTAATGTCAAAACACCATTAAATGTACTTCTAAACCAGTACGCCTTTATCATATTAATTTTTTAAAGACTATTGTGGGAACTCTTCCATAAAATGAAAGCGAATGAGAATTGGGGCAACAAGCTCCAAAAAAACCCTAGACTACTTCTATGATGCTATAATTTACAGTGCTTTTTCTCTTATTTTGGAACTTGACAGTCCTAGTCTCTATTTACAATTTTGATGATTTTAAGTGATCTGCTCCTTTAATTTAGAGTTTGAGGCAGCCTCAGATCACCACTGAAGCTGAAAGCTAAAGACAGACACTTATCCCCTCCTAAAATGTCATATTTCATAACACGCCGATCAGCGTCCTTCACAGTTCGCTTGAGAGTTCAGAGTGCTTGTTACGGCTCTCAACCACAAATGACAAATGAGAGCTGGTGGTGGAAATTTTTAATTTTCAAAATAGTCAGTGTCAATAAATGATATTCTCTGAGAAGCATTCAACATTCTGACATTGGATGCTCCATCAGAAAGGCTTAAAAACAACTCAAGATCTGCACAAATCTTTACAAGAGTCTCCTAAACCCAGCATCAAGCTACAAAGCTCCAAGATATCCCATGCAATCAGCTGGGAACATGTAGATCATCTACAGTATAAAATGAACTAAAATTGTCACTGTGGATAAAGTGTAAAAGTTACCCAGAGCCTCAAGCTTCCTCACAAGGAATTTCCAAAGAACATCTAGTCACGTGTGACCAACCTCAATAAATGACCATCTATGCCATTCAGCAATAACGCTTGGAGGTTTATGAGGCTTGAAACAGACTTTATTCTACAACAAAGGGTTATACTGAGATTTTGAAGAAGGAGAAATGCCAAAATTTGGTTATGTGAGATATAACTGTATAAAAAGCTTGCAACAATTAGCAATATTGAAATCTTCCTGTGTAAGAGGTACACTTAGGCCCGGTTTCACAGACAGGGCTTAGACTAAGCATGGATTAGGCCATTGTTCAATTAGGACATTTAAGTAATTTTTATAAACGTGCCTTAGAAAAAACATTACTGGTGTGCATCTAAAGACAAAACAAAGGCACTGATATATTTTAAGATCAGTCAGTGCAAGTTTCTTTCAGTTGAAACAGCTCAGACTTACATTTTAGTTTAGAACTAGGCTTAAGCCTTGTTTGTGAATCCAGGGGTTATTTATTTAACAAAACAAAAAAGAAAGAAAACAAAAAGCAAAACAAATCACAAAACAAAACCAAGTACCAAACTAAACAAAATCAAACCAAACAAAACCAAATGAAAACTAAATTAAACTAAATGCTAAACAAAACAAACAAAACAAACCCAAATGAAAAAAAAACTAAACAAAACAAAATGCAAAACAAAACCCCAACCCCATTTTATCATGATTTCCAACTTGTCACAGGATCTGTAAATCTGTGTGAAGTACTGTGCATAAACCACGCATGTAATTTAGCACACCATGTGAAGAAAGCATTCTTTAAATTGTCACACAGGCTTTGCAAATCCACTGGATACAGAGCTACTTTGAAAGTGTTAATATTAGGCTACTTTAATAATAACGTCTCGGTTACGTATGTAACCCTCGTTCCCTGAAGGAGGGAACGGAGACGTCACGTCGGATGACCGACGAAATTGGGATCTCGCCAGAGAGACCAATCCACTTCGAGTGTAACTAAACGAGCCAATGGACATTGGCATGCGATTATTGCATCCAGCTGCCGCTGATCACAGCGTGAGCATAAGAGGCAGCTGATGCACCGCATCAATTATGTTTTCGCTGAGGAGCCGAGCCGGCGACCCGGCAGCTCAGCGGTGGTACAGCGACTGTGGCGACGGGACGTGACGTCTCCGTTCCCTCCTTCAGGGAACGAGGGTTACATACGTAACCGAGACGTTCCCCTTTCAGTCGGTCACTCCGAGTCACGTCGGATGACCGACGAAATTGGGATCCCTACCAAAGCGCCACAGGAGCTGCCCCTTCCAGTGCCCTGTGTAGGGCTCCTGACCCTTCCTATAAGGCAGACGATAGGACCGGGCTCTACACAGAGAAGGTCAACTACTGGTGTTCCTTGAGTAACCCAAACAGTAGGACTAGGATAACACTGGGAAGCGTGCCCTTCCACTTGGAAGAGGCACACTGCGGAGTCACCTCCTCCCAAAGGGGGTTTAAGTGACATTCAAACATGTGAAGTAACCCAGAGGGCCCTTTTGCACATGGAAGTCTCTGAGATGGCTCAGGCTGCATCTTTAGAGATGGCAGAACGTGGTCCGCCAGGGGAAACACGGCTCCAATAAGAATACCGTGGAATACACATATGGGATCCCGACAGGGTCTCTCATATGGGCACTAGCCTCGCACCAGATTTCAAGAATTCATTGGCTGAAGGCCTGGCGCCGGACGCTCCGCCGTGTCCGGACGCCGGAGTGCTGGAGGACTCAACAGGGTTTGCCTGGTTAAGGAACTCTCTGGAGAATTTAGGCGTAAGGACGCCGCAAGCCGACTCCGAGCCGGCCCTCTCAGTGCCACTACCCGTTTGAGGTGAGAACACAGGAGGAAACCGGTTCGACACGTAGGCTATAAAACCTAGCGAACGTGTTGGGAGTCGCCCAACCCGCAGCTCTACAGATGTCTGCTAGCGAGGCACCACGAGCCAGCGCCCAGGACGATGCGACACCCCTAGTGGAGTGAGCACGCAACCTGAGCGGGCAGGGCACACCTTGTGCTTCATAGGCCAAGGTGATGGCATCCACTATCCAGTGGGCCATCCTCTGCTTGGAGACAGCCTTCCCCTTCTGCTGTCCTCCGTAACAGACAAAGAGCTGTTCTGAGGTCCTGAAGCTCTGAGTTCTATCCACGTACTGACGCAGTGCGCGTACAGGACAGAGCAAAGCTAGGGCTGGGTCTGCCTCCTCCAGGGGCAGCGCTTGCAGGCTCACTACCTGGTCCCTGAAGGGCGTGGTAGGAACCTTGGGCACATAGCCGGGCCGGGGCCTCAGTGTTGCACTGGAGTCAGCTGGCCCAAACTCAAGGCACGACTCGTCGACCGAAAATGCCTGCAGGTCCCCCACCCTCTTGATTGAGGCCAATGCAGTCAGGAGTAGGGTTTTCATAGAAAGAAACTTCAACTCGACTGACTGCAATGGCTCAAAGGGGGCAGTTTGTAGGGCTCTTAGCACCAAAGCCAAATCCCAAGAGGGAAGGGAGGGAGGCCTCGGAGGATTTAACCTCCTGGCCCCCCTAAGAAACCTGACGACCAGATCGTGCTTCCCCACCGACCTCCCCTCTATGGGGTCGTGGTGGGCAGAAATAGCAGCAACATATACTTTAAGGGTGGAGGGGGACAGCCTACGCTCCAACCCCTGTTGCAAAAAGGAAAGCACGGCTCTGATCGAACATCTCCGGGGGTCCTCCTGGTAAGAGGAACACCATTCGACGAACAGGTTCCACTTCAGCGCATAGGCCCGTCTTGTGGACGGTGCTCGTGCTGAAGCGATAGTGAGCGCTACCTCCTGGGGCAGGTCACCTAGAACCTCCGCGTCCCGTCCAGGGACCACACATGAAGTTTCCACAAGTCTGGACGCGGGTGCCAGAGGGTGCCCCGTCTCTGAGAAAGCAGATCCTTCCTCAGAGGAATCGGCCAGGGAGGGGCTGTCGCGAGGAGCATGAGTTCCGGGAACCAGGTCCTGTTGGGCCAATATGGAGCCACTAACAGGACCTGCTCCTCGTCCTCCCTGATCTTGCACAATGTCTGTGCTAGCAGGCTCACTGGGGGAAACGCATACTTGCGCAAGCCCTGGGGCCAGCTGTGTGCCAGTGCATCCGTGCCGAGCGTTGCCTCGGACAGGGAGTAGAACCACTGGCAGTGGGTGGTTTCTGGAGATGCAAACAGGTCTACCTGAGCAACTCCGAACCGACTCCAAATCAGCTGGACCGCCTGGGGATGGAGTCTCCACTCCCCAGGAAGTGCCGCTCGAGACAGCTCGTCGGCCACCTGATTGAACACTCCTGGGATGTGGATGGCACGAAGGGACCTCAGATGCTTCTGACTCCAGAGGAGGAGGTGGCGGGCGAGTTGCGACATGCGACGGGAGCGCAAACCGCCTTGCCGGTTGATATAGGCAACGGTCGCAGTGTTGTCCGTACGGACCAGAACGTCCCTGCCCCGAAGGCGCCCTCTGAGGCGGCACAGGGCAAGGCGTACTGCCAGCAACTCGAGGCAATTGATATGCCAACGCAGAAGGGGGCCCGTCCAAACCCCTGATACTGCGTGCCCGTTGTACGTGGCACCCCAGCCGGTGGCTGAGGCATCCGTGAATACCACAGCATGCCTGGATACCTGCTCCAGGGGCACTCCTGCCCGAAGGAACGAAGGATCTGACCACGGGCTGAAGGTCTTGCGGCAGGCCGGTGTAATCTGAACCCGGTGAGTACCGCGTTTCCACGCCCACCTCGGGATTCGGCCATGGAGCCAGTGCTGAAGCGGTCTCATATGGAGCAGACCGAGCGGAACTATGGCCGCAGCTGCAGCCATATGCCCCAGGAGCCTCTGAAAGAGTTTCAGTGGGACCGCTGTCCTGCCTGATAAGGTCTTGAGGCAGTTCAGCACCGACTGAGCACGTTCCTGGGTGAGGCGTGCTGTCTGGTTGACCGAATCCAACTCCATGCCGAGAAAAGAGATCCTCTGCGTTGGCACGAGTTTGCTCTTTTCCCAATTGACCCGAAGGCCCAACTGGCTGAGGTGCCTGAGCACCAGGTCCCTGTGTGCGCACAACAGCTCTCGAGACTGTGCAAGTATGAGCCAGTCGTCGAGGTAGTTGAGAATGCGCACACCCTGTTCTCTCAGGGGAACAAGGGCCGCCTCTGCGACTTTGGTGAAGACACGAGGCGAGAGGGACAGCCCGAAGGGCAGGACCTTGTACTGATATGCCCGACCTTCGAACGCGAATCGCAGGAATGGCCTGTGCCGCGGAAGAATCGAAACATGAAAGTACGCGTCCTTCAGGTCGATCGCTGCAAACCAATCTAGGGGACGGACGCATCCAAAAATGCGTTTCTGCGTCAACATCTTGAACGGCATCTTGTGAAGTGCACGGTTCAAAACTCGCAGATCCAAGATCGGTCGTAACCCACCGCTTTTCTTGGGCACAATGAAGTAAGGGCTGTAAAACCCCGACCTCATATCGGCTGGAGGGACCGGCTCTATTGCATCCTTCGCCAGTAGGACTGCAATCTCCGCGCGCAAGACAGGGGCATCGACGGCTTTGACTGAAGTGAACCGGATGCCCCTGAACTTGGGGGGACGCCGGGCGAACTGAATCGCATAGCCGAGTCTGATGGTCCGCAGGAGCCACCGGGACGGGCTGGGGAGCGCTAACCAGGCTCCGAGAGACCGCACCAGTGGAACCAACGGGCCCACCGACATGCCCGCGGTGGGGCAGCGAGGTGGAACACAGGGACCGGCCCCAGGGCCTGTGACGGCCTGGCCTGTGACGGCAGGGGGCGGGGTCTGGGTGTGTAGTGTAGCACTCACCTGATTTCTCCTTGCATGGGAGGAGACACAGGAACCCGGCTTGAGGCTTGTGACAGCCCGGCGTTTGACGACTTGAAGCGGGGAATGGAGTGCTACTGCCCTTACCTGCCTCCACGAATGGGCAGGAGGGGTGCTCTTGGGCAACCACCTGCTGCCTGCTGGCGAGAGAGGAGGAGGGAAGCGATCCTGTGATGCACGGATCACCACTCTCCTCCTCTTGAGACCCAGAGATTGAGGAAACCGCTCTTTTACTGATGTTTTGGGTACCGCTGGCTGCTGGGTCAGCGGCGGAACAAAAACAAACTGAAACACAGGATTCTCCACCCGGCCCTCCACCGGGGGAGGGAGTGGTGCGGTCACCATCTCCCGAAGAGCAGTCTCCTCCATCTCTGGGTCGCCCGTCTCAGGGCCTCTTGCACTTGCGCTTGCCGCCAGGTTTGGCGGGGGCCTGGACGGGCTGGGCGTCCTGCCTGCGACCGGCTCCACGACGCGGCCTGGTGGAAGGCTGCTGCGGCTGCGCGGGAGCGGGGGCGGCCGCAGGGGGGCGCCCACGGCGACGAGCAGGCTGAGGGGCTGCAGCCGGAGTGGAAGCAGCAGGTTTCCTCCGGCGCATGATGTGTTTGATCGCCTCAGTCTGCTTCTGGGCTGCCGAGAACTGCTGGGCAAAGCTCTCGACAGCGTCGCCGAAAAGGCCGGTCTGTGACACGGGAGCATTCAGGAACTGTGCCTTTTCCAGCTCTCTCATGTCAGCAAGACACAGCCAGAGATGGCGCTCCTGGACCACTAACGTGGACATCGCACGACCCAGAGACTGTGCGGTCACCTTCGTCGCTCGTAGCGCGAGGTCCGTCGCAGCGCGCAGCTCATGTAGAACCGCCAGGTCGTGACCACCCTCGTGCAGGTCTTTCAGTGCTTTGGCCTGGTGGACCTGCAGCAACGCCATAGCGTGGAGGGCGGAAGCCGCCTCCCCACAGGCTCTATAAGCACTGCCAGTTAGACCTGACGAATACTTAGAGGCCCGTGAGGGGAGACACGGATCACCCCGCAGGGTGGAAGCGGCTGTTGGACATAGTTGCATGGCCACAGACCGTTCCACCGAGGGGATGCCCGCATACCCCAAAGCGGCTCCACCATCGAGGGTGGTGAGAGCGGAAGAACTACAAGATTTGTTTCGGGCAGTGAAAGGTGCCCTCCACGATCTTGTCAGCTCCTCGTGCACTTCCGGGAAGAATGGCACCGGAGGGGGGCGCTGAGAACCAGCGCGACCCCCACCGAGAAACCACTCGTCCAGCCTCGAAGGATCGGGACGCGGTGGTGGATTCCACACGAGCCCGACATTCTCGGCGGCCCGGGAAAGCATGGCCGTCATCTCTGGGTCTGGCTCGGACAACGCTACCACACCCGAAGGGGGCAGCGCAGCCGAGTCGTCATCCCCGGAGAGAGAGGGCCCGCCCTCCGATGCAGTGATCGACATCTGGTCGTCAGGGGGACCACCGAAGGAGACGCCTGGTGCACCCCGAGCAGAGGGCCCAGCACGCTCCTGCGGCAGCTCCACCGGCTGCGGAGTGCTTGAGGGGCGAGGAGCTCCACTTGGGGAAGCCCTCACCGTAATCCTCAGATCACCTCTGCCCCCACCGGACCCAGCGGCGCGCACGCTGGACCGCGGCAGAGGCAGAGGGACTCCGCCATGTTTGACATAGCGGAGTCTAAGACGCAACTCCGAGATGGTCATGTCCCCACAAGAAGAACATGAGCCATCCACGAAAGCCTCCTCAGCGTGCTGAATGCCCAGACACGTGAGGCAGCAATCGTGACCGTCCTGAGGCGCCAGGAAGCGACCACAGCCAGAAACGCACGGGTGATAAGACATCTTTAAAAAGACGCGATCACCCGTGTACTCTCTTAGAGAAATTTGCTCTTAGAATGCTCTTTTTTTTTTTTTTTTGAGGTGCTGAAGCACGCAGGGGAGTTTGGCCACCGCACACTCCAAGTGTGGCTGCCAGCGGGAAGATGATTCTGCTCTCCCGGACACCGTGACCACCGCTGCTGCACCGTAACGCCCGCACTCGTTCACAGAACACTCTTCTTGGGAAAGGGAGCAGTAGCTTCACTACCGCTCGGCTCCGAAGCGAAAGGATAATTGATGCGGTGCATCAGCTGCCTCTTATGCTCACGCTGTGATCAGCGGCAGCTGGATGCAATAATCGCATGCCAATGTCCATTGGCTCGTTTAGTTACACTCGAAGTGGATTGGTCTCTCTGGCGAGATCCCAATTTCGTCGGTCATCCGACGTGACTCGGAGTGACCGACTGAAAGGGGAACTTGGATCCAGGGATTATGTACCGTTAAGTTGCCATGGATAAAGAGCGCTTGCTAAATGGCAAGTAAGATACTTAAATACCCCAAAATCCGCAGGGTATGAGGTCGTGTTTATCCATTTGAAAATAAGTAGGGACAAGCAGTGAAACATGTTGACAGAAAAAAATTAATAAACTCTCAACCACATCCTGTCGCTTTGATAAAGAGGAAGATTAAAGAAAGAAACAGTCTAATTTAAGTCTTAAATATATAGAGGTTTACTATCATCCTAAATCCCATCACACTAACAGACTGAGCACAAATTAAATTTAACTTCATTGCTTAAATCCAAAATGTCCTCAGATATGTTTGTGTGTTAAAAACAGCAGTTCGATCTTATGGAGACCCATTTTCGCTACTGAATAATTTTTTTTAAAAAAAAGGTAATTGCACTTTTTTCTCTCACAATTCTGACTTGTTTCCTAGCAATTCATACTTTTTTTCTCACAATTGCATGAAATGTGATATAAACTTGTAATTTTAAGTTATAAAGTCAGAATTGTGTAATAGAAACTTGCAATTGCTAGTTACAAAGTCAGAATTGCTTGATATAAAGTTGCAATTCTGAGAAATAAAGTCAGAAATGTGAGATAAACTCGCAATTGACTCTTTTCTCAGAATTAGTTTGTCTCAATTTCGATTTTTTAACTCGCAGTTGCGAGAAAAGTCAGAATTGTGAGATATAAACTCACAATTGCAAGAAAAAAGTCAGAATTGCGAGTTTATATTTCTCAATTCTGACTTTAGCCATTGTGAGTTTATATCTTAATTCTAAAGAAAAAAAACTGTGAGGTGTAAACCGTAATTGTGAAAAAAATAAAAGTGAGAATTGTGAGATTAAAAGTCTCAAATTAATTTTTTTTTTACTATGAATTGTTTTTTTTTTATTATTCAGTGGCCTAAACGGGCTTCCATACATTCTATTTATACAGGCATCTAAAAATAATGTAGAAACAATTTTCAGAAATTTGCAGTAAATTTTGCAAATAATTACAAAGAAATGGCAAGTAACACACTGCATTCACACTACGTCACATTTTGAATAGAAAAACATGAAATGTACTCCAACAGTCTTTTTTATAGAGTACCTTCTAAGCATCTTTCCTTTCTTCCGATTTCAACAGTTGAAATGTACAAACCGTACAAATGTAATTCAGTATAGGCAGATAATAACGTGCATCCTGAACATGCTGTGCTCCACCTTCAGGAGGAGTATCAATTCCTTTTTGTCCAGAATATATAATGAACAGTACTGTTCAGGGCTGCAGAATAGGGACACCGACACAAATCACACAGGAAACCAACGTTGAGTCCCCGAGGCTGAGCAGATGGGCGTTTTATACCTGAGAGCGGTGAGGAGAATCATGTACATGAGAAAAGAAATGGAAAAAGAGACTGTCACAGTAGAACAAACAGTACATGGTATGTGTGTGATTGTAGACAGGACAGCTCTCTCGCAGCTCTCGCCACAGGCACGCATTCAGCCTACATTCCAACACACACCACCTGCCACACTTCCAAGTGTGTGTGTATTTGTGGAATGGGAAAGTCTGCTGGGAGAACGAACATTGTTAAAATTGCATCCTGAATGCATTATGGGTAGAACCAGAGCGCAGAGAGCCTCTGAGGTCAACCTGAATGTGGCACATATAGAAGTATGTACAGATACCAATCCATCCAGATCCAGAAGAGAAAGCATTGTCGGTCTTTACACCTGCTCTGATCTCTGATCTCAGCCTGCGAGATCATCATTAACTACAGCCGACTTCTCATTAATTAAATCCCACAAAGTCCATATGACAGAACAAGGTTCAGCTAGTCTAGCTGCGGTGCGTCCGTGCACTCGAGAGAGACCATTTTTAGCACAGAAATGCTATTCTCAGCCAAAGGTGTGTTAGTAGGTCACGCCGCAGCCTGTGTGGATGTGAATGTGTAGAGACACACAACAACAAACGACTAAAGGCTCCAGACCCCATAATTCTGTAAATAGCAGCGCCCATTAATAAGCACACGGGCAGAAACAAACACAGCTGCAATATTTATAAGAGCAAACACAAACTAATGGGCCATTAATTAGAAAATATGGAACAAGACACTTTCACTCTGCTCCCAAACCTACTGAACTCTCACACAAGTTTTGTCTTAGGCTTAATTATGCTGCCTGATAATATTCCTTGTTTTAACCAAAGTGTAAGGCAAATTATATATAATTATATGTAATAGTGACAAGCACTGTGAAAAATATATGCTTAGCAATATACAATTTCACACCATGTCAAATAATAATCACCCAATTAATTGCATTAAAATAAATCCCAGTCCTTAGATTTATTTTTCACAGTGCTTGTCACATTGCATTGATGTTGCCTGCTTATGCTGTTGCCTTAGAAACAATCAATCAATCAATCAATCAATCAATCAATCAATCAATCAATCAATCAATCAATCAATCAAATATTAATTTTGTGTGAAATATTTGATTTTCGTTCGCTGTGTATTGATTTAATGACATCTTTTTTAATAGCAAGGCCAGATAAAATGTTAATAAATAAACTTTTCATTCAATATTAAAATGTATTGATAAGATATAATTTAAAGAAACATTTCACCCAGTATTAGGGGCCATTTACACAACACCGTTTTCAACAAAAAAAAAAAAAAAAAAAGGACAACTTTTTGTGTGTTTTGTCCACTTATTTACACAACAACAGTGTTTTTAGAAAACTTTTGAAAACAGTTTTCAAAGTGCAGGTTTTTGAAAACGATAACGTTATCATCTCCGAGTAAACTCCGAAAATGCAAATTTGCAAAAACGGTGATGTCATGCGCATGCATAAAACATATTAACGTAGTGTTTCTCTACAAAGTGACATCGTCAACTACTGGCCTGGCATGCATAATACAGCATTTTAATTCATTTTCGTGGATACGAACAGGGATTGTTTTGACAATGCAATGCAAAAACATTGTTGTGTAAACACACACACAAAAAAAAATATTCATTGAATTTACTACATTTTTTTAAGGTAAGTTGTTGCAATCAATTTACTTTAGCTACATTTAAATAAATAAATTTAGTTGAGTAACTTTCAGCATTTTTTTTTTATTATTTAAATGTAGCTAAAACAAATTGTTTGCAACCACTTACCTTAAAAAAAAATTGTACTTGTTGTTAGTTTAGCAACATACTAATGTCACACTCTGGAGAGTCTCCCATGCAGAATGCTATCTGTGCGACAACAGAAGTTGCTACTTATGTAGCATGTCCCAAATCACACAAGGTTGGGATGCTGCTTTATGAAGAGGAAAAAGAGATCTGATCCATTGCATCTTTAAGACCCGTTCATACCAAGAACGCTATCTAATGTCCTGTTTACACCTGGAATTACTGTAAGATGTGTTTTGGTTGATCAGATCACAAATCTTTAGTGGCTGTTCGAATGCATTCAACCACGTACGTTTACACTGTGAAAGCAATCTGGTCGAATGCGTTTTCGACTACCTCTGGAAGTGGTTGAAAGTGGACAAGCTCAATGTTTCAGAGCCCATTTACGTGTGTAAATCGACTTGTGATTGTATCGACAATAATTAATCTTAATACAAGGTGTAAACTTAAGTGGGCATAAAATGGTAATTATAACTATATTAAAATCACTGTAACTCTGAGAGAATAGCAGAATCCATACTGCAACTATAATGATAAGAGCAAAAAGAAACTAAATAATTGAATTGGTTATGATCGATAAAAACAACCAAGCCAACAAAAATACATTCGTCTGTAAAGCGCTTACAGCGCACTTTGAATAAAAACTTTTTTTGTTGTAATTACCGTTCTAGCGTTTGTTTTTGGTAGCCTTTAGCTATGTACATAAAAATAGCATACAAAATGTAAGGAACAACACATTGTCATTAAGGTGTTTACAGGACATCACTGAATACCAACACACATACATAAATAACAGATTTTCACATAAATATATTCATGACATTAGATATGAAAAAAACGTCTCTAAAGAGTAAACATCATAAACAAATGTTTAATTTCCCAGAGGAGCCTTCCTCATATTCTGTCTTAGTAGTGAGTACACATCTGCCATGCTAATGCGTCAACACTGTCTGTTCAACAACTTGGCTAGTTGTGATTTCCACTGTAAGCGCTTTACAGACGGGGGGCGTTTATCCCACTTCACATGAGCAGAAACACTGAAAAGCACAATAAGTCAGAGATCAGCGTACAGAGGTAATGAAAGAGAAACACAGCATCATCTGGAGATATTTCACTCCATTAAATAAAGACCAAGCTAAATGTGACATTTATTATTAACTAATATGGTGTTAAATGAAGTTGTTAAATGATTGATCATATTCTGTAATTATTGCTAATGAATGTAAAACAAAAAAAGCAGTCTGATAATTTGTAGTTTGGTCTAGAGATTGTGGTTTTAATGCTATAAATACGCATATCTTAAATAAACCTTCACTCTAAAAAATGCTGGGTTAAATACAACCCAGCACTGGGTAAAATATGGACAAACCCAGCGATTGGGTTGTTTTTGACCAAGCGGTTGGGTTACTGCCCAGAAGGTTGGGTCAAACATTTAACCCAACTGTTGGTTGAAAACAACCCAATTGCTGAGTTTGTCCATATTTAACCCAGCATATTTTAGAGTGTATTCCACATTGGAGAAATACAGGCTTATATCACTCTATATCAGATCAAAAAGCAAATAACTAATGTTGGTCCATCCCTAGTTTTTGTTTGTTTCGCTCGCTCTTGTTTATCTCGAGGGTCTGTGACTTTACACTCACACCTATTGCATGAACGCATAAAGTTTATTTACTGCTGCCGCTTCACACCAGAGCTGTTTCTTCTTTTTTTTTTTCTTTCTTTGCATCTATTGTTTGTCTCCATCTGGTTTTACACACAACAACAACAAAAAGGCATTTTTGGATACATTCCCATTAAATTTTTACACTTTGGTAGTTTGTGCCAGTGCATTGCTGGCTTCTGCAATGTACCATTTGACACAAACTCTCTATTACAACAATCTGTGAAAACGGGTATTTAACATTTAAATAATATTTTACAATATTACTGTTTTTACTTTGATCAAATAATTACAGCCTTAGTAAGCATTTAAAACATTTTACAAAATTGTACAGAACAAACTTTTGAACTGTAGTAAGTTTTAAAAGTGTTATTATTTCGAATATAATTTTCATAGATAAGATACATAACATTAAACATAAGATTATTACATGCAATTGATATTTTAAAGTCTGAATTTGGGACATGGATAAAATCCTACATAAAACCACTTAAAGCATAGCAAAAAAAAAAAGAATAAATAAATTAATTAAAAAAGGGAAACAAAACCTTGACCGTTATCTTTACATAAGTTGAAATCTGTATTTTAATATAAAGCAATCCCTGGTACATAAATGTGCCTATCTCACATTGAACACATTCAGGAAGTGGATCCAGGAGAGAGGATGTTTGCCAACAGTGCTGTCTGTGTCATGAGCTGTGCTTTCTTAATTATAGCCACACTCTGGCCTTCTTCCAATGACCAACATCACTCATTCACACACACACACACACACACACACACACTAAACAACAGCTTGAACTGTGTAACTTGGAGAAACACAGGTAGAGGAATTATGTATACAGTAAACAACTGAACAACAAGAGCGTAAGAAAGAAAGAGGGAGGTCAGACTGGGAAGAGAGAAAGAGTGAGAGGAAAGTATTGAGCTGCTTAGCTCTCAGTGGTTTTATGACAGTGGGTTAGTTCTACTGCACTCTGGCAGAGGTTAGTGAATGCGGCTCAATTCCTGCGCCGAGTTTCCTGCAGAGTTTGTTATTCCACATTCACACATCAGCACAAACACCTGTGCATCCAATTCATAAGAGATTAAAACATTATTAGTTTAGCAAAACAGGTCTGCCAAAAACATGTTGACCGCTAGACTACAATGGCAATCTATAAATGAGCAGAATTGCTACCAAAATTATTAAGCTTGTGCTAAAAAAAGCTAAAAAAAAAAAAAAGCTTGTGACTGTAATTTTAGTTTACATGCTAACTGGTAGTCTCCTCAGCCTCTTACAATAAATATTTAGGAGGATTATAATAAATATTTAGGAGGTTTTAGAAGAAAAAAAATGCACACAAAGACAAAAGGGCAGTGTAATCATACTGTATCAAATAAAAAAGGTAAATACAAAAATAAAAGCAAACTTAAAAATAATAATAATAATAATAAAAATAAAATAAAATAAACCTTTTGGATGTGCAATAAGTTTTCGATGCTTTATCATCTTCATCGTTAAAGGGGTCATATGATGCTTTTTTAAAGATCATTATTTTGTGTGTTTGGTGTAAAAGAATATGTTGACATGCTTTAATGTTCAAAAAACACATTATTTTTCAAATACTGTACATCATTGTAGTTCCTTTATGCCCCACCTCTCTCAAGCATCTCGTTTTCTACAAAGCCCCTCTTTCCGACAAGTGCAGTCTGCTCTGATTGGCCAGCTGACACAGTGCATTCTGATTGGCCGAACACCACAAGCACACGTCGGAAATGTAACGCCTCTTACCATGATCGCGAGCTTCAGCTTTCAAAGTAAATATAAAGACAGTTAATAATATCGTTAGTTTTACCATCAGTTCAAGCCCGAGAGGGGAACAGAGTCACGTGACAGACACAGTGATGATGCTTGTATGTATTTGCAGTACACAAGCCGCAGGTTAAGACAGCTGACTCCACTGTGATGTGATCCTGTCTCTCTCTCTCTCTCTCTCACACACACACACACGCACAACGCGTTACTCTACACTGTACATAACTCCGCATTTGAACAGTCAATAGCAAATACTTAAACTAATAAAAAACACTTACAGTCGCTGATTCAGAAGCGCCAGATTGTCATAGCAAAGTCGGAATTGACCCTTTTATTTTTTTAGAAATAGCCTTTGTGCACATCCAGCCTTGTACTCTCCTAGGTTCACAAAACGGTCGTCCATAAAATACGTTGCACAAATTTGAACATTTGGGTTGTGCTGTTCTGTTGTAAGTAATCTTAACCTATGATTCCTAATTGCACCTACTTTCGGTACAGTGCTTTTACTTTCGCATAGAAACACACAGAGTCTCCCTGACATGGCTGCATCAACACTACTGCGGTTACTGAAACCACGCCTTCTTTCTTTGCGTGCACATTTGGGCGGCATTATGCAAATATTTCCACACCGTGACGTAGACATGTGGGGGCGTGTTTGAATGAGGCGTTTTAGCCTGGTCTGGATCAGCTTTCTCTTTTAGATGGAATAAATCCTTTTGTGGGAGACTTTGAGCTTTGTAACTCTGCAGATCGTATACGTACATGCACAAACAGATATATAACACACTAAAGAAAAGGAAAACATGAAATCGCATCATATGACTCCTTTAAAACCCAAATATAATAAATACTTTTTTCTTTAAATTATTTATTCACATCCAGTTTCATTTTGAAATATGAGACATAATAAGATCAAACACACATAGCTGTATTCCTGACATCTAAAAAGTTAACCAATAAATAAAATAAGAGAAAACCGTTAATATTGATAGTATTACTTTGAGGTGTGTTCTTATGAGATACAGCAGGTTAATACTTTATTCAAGAGTTAAAACTGCCCCCAAAACAATAGTCCTGCTGTAATCTTTTGAGTTATAAAGGAAAATGTGGGAAAACACAACAATTGCCCCCGGTCTCCCCTATTTCCACACTCTTTGGTGTGCCAATCATATTCAAGCTGAGGAACAATGCATTTCATCCAGAACTTGTTGACCCCACTGGGTTTGCAATAAAGAGCCATTTTCGGGCTGTGATTTAGCTGTTTTCAGCCCTCCATTTCTCTCTGTCTGTTCCGGCTTTGCCCTCTGAGACGTTGATGAAACGCCGATGAAAGGTTTCTAAAATGATTTGGATTGATTTGCTCTCTTTCATTGAAAGTCATCATTTATCATTCACTCCTCACTGAAGCACTGGACAAACGGTCAGAGCCGACAACCGATCTTCCTCCAGAGAAATGACAGCTCTCTCCCGCAAGTCACATGATCGTGATCTGCAAGTGATTAGCACTCAATGCATCCTAAAAGGGGTCCTATTTTGTTTTGTTTTTTTCTGAGGTCTTTTTTTAATGATTATTTTTTGCCCTTTCGCTGATCATTACAATTAAACAGAACACTTTTTCCTCAGCATCTTATGTCATCTTCACATGCAAAATGAGTAACATCTAACATCCTAGCTGCCCCAACATCCGATACCATTCAATAATATGACAACGTAACAAATTCATGAAACACGAAATATGCTGAAAAAACTCTTGAGACTTGAATTAAACTTTAATATCCACTCGTTTCTCATTCATTAGAGTAAAAGTGCAGAACTGTAGGTGCTACACACAGACAGGAACAGCTAAATATTTTCACAGTTTTAACTCTTGTTAGTTTTTATAGTGTTTTTCAAACAACAGTATCTATCATACTTGAACCTTATTACCTCACTGCAACTTTGTAGACCAAGTTTCAGATCACCAAATTTCCAGAATGAGCCGTTCTTGCAGCTTAGTTTCCATTCAGTCTTTAAGGACTAAAAGTTTGCTTCAAACTTCAAAATATTGAACTATTTTTTAGCTCAGAAGATCAAGGAAATCTGATTCTTCATGATATGACCCCTTTAAAGTTTAATAAAAATCCCTTTATTGTTTAAAATCTCTTGTTCTTGTTCTTCCATTAATTCTCTTTGTTCACAGACAGTGTTCGTTTCTCTTTCTGAAATGACAAAAGCATCTTCAGTTGTACTTTTAATGACTCTTTTTATTAAGTTTATCAAACTTGATCTGTTGTTCAGTGGATCCTAAGAGAGCTTTGGTTGGCTGAAAGGCTTTATGGGCAAATATGATTGGCCTTTTTGCAAAGAGAACAAACAGAACATGTTTTTCAGTCCTCTGAAGGGTTGTCATAGGCCATAGTTGTGTTTTTCGAGGTTTGTGATGAGGATTACAGAGAGCCAGATGGTTTGACAGACAAACAGAAAGGTGCACAGGGAGCACAGAGCTCGGTCACGGGCAGGTACACAGTCAGACACAGACAAAATTTGGCTGGACCTCAGAAAAGACAGAGATTAGAAGTGACCTGTGCATGACAGAACTTGGCTTCAGGCTGGTCTTTCCACAGCAGCTGATGCTGCATGTTACAGTACTGTAAATCTCACTCAAAGACGTGTGCAAACACACATAGACATCTGTGAATTGATCACGCCACAGACTCTGTTCTCTGTCTCTACGGCATGAATTGTTCAGTGGTGACAAAGAGTGGCATCTTGTTGTCACACTCACCACTGCCAAGAACTACAGAAAACAGATAAACACATTTGTATACTGAATAAAAGAGTGGGCCGAGTATGAAAAGAACATCAGGACATAAAAGAACTATTACAGTGACATTTGCATCGATCGCAAAGTTGGCAAAATTTTGAATTTGAAAATCAACTCTTTCATTTCAGGAGTTGAAATCTGAATTGAATTGTCCAATACAACAACAAAACAACGTGTAAGATACTTTGTATACTGTGTGTGTGTGTGTGTGTGTGTGTGTGTATGCGTGTGTGTGTGTGTGTGTGTGTGTGTATGCATTAAAACAAAACAAATCAAATCAATGAAGCTATTAAAAATCATTCATCAAAAACATAAAATTACTATGATATATATATATATATATATATATATATATATATATATATATATATATATATATATATATATAGATATAGATATAGATATATAGATATAGAATATAAGGATAAATATTTTTTTGTATATAATTAACACTAACATAACACTGAAATAAATACAAATGTCTACAGGCTACATTCTATAAATTAATTATTAATATCATCTAGGTAAATGTTCAAAGAAATACACCATATCTTGAAAGTACATTAACAATGAGAAATCTAATCTATTACCACACACTTAAACTAATTAACTTCTAATATTAACTACTAATTTAAAAAGGTAATTTCAATTCAAAAACATTTTCTATGGAGTTTTTCAGCCCTGACGCACTGCTCTAGCTGCTAGTCACATGAGTTTCAAAAGACATGAAGGAGATTAAATGAATTGGGGATGAAATGAAAAGCGATGAATTATTGCTTTAATATGGACTCAGAAAAAGAAATATACATTGCTGACGTGTGCGGTGTGAAGCAGGCCTAAAATAAATGGCAGATTAAACCTGGAAGAGAAGGTGAGAGAGTAATACATCAAAAAGAAAACTATCCTGGCATGTTCAGAGAGACCATCCAACATTAAAACAAAACTAGATCCGCTCGTTACACGAATAACACCAACAAACACATCTAAACAGGACTTTAGCACACTCGCTGTGTTATGCACAAGCAGACTTATCACAATGAATCGGGGGGGAAATAAACGAGTGCGACACATTGAAGGTATCTGGGAGAAGTTTAATTATCTTACACTGGCTGTCAGCGATGAGACGGATGCATACAGACTGATAAGCACAAGCACAGTGGACTCTTTATCCAGGGGCGTCATGCACTCATGATTTTTGAGGGGGCACATGGGGGGGCACATAAATCTATATCAGTTATATATAACTGATATAGATTTATGTTTTATGTATTTTTATTTTTTATTTTTATTCAAAATATTTCCAAACGTGTTAACCATATCAGGAAATATCTCGATTCTCAAATATGTGTAAGTAAATGTGTTTTGCACCTTTATAGATTATGTTATTTGATCAATAAATGGTGATGGGCAAAGTAGACTAATAGTGAAATCTATTAACCAGCCTACACATAAAAACCCGACTTTATTTAGGGGTCATGCTTGTCATGTGATGCCACGATAGCACTGTATAACTGATATAGATTTATGTTTTATGTATTTTTATTTTTTATTTTTATTCAAAATATTTCCAAACGTGTTAACCATATCAGGAAATATCTCGATTCTCAAATATGTGTAAGTAAATGTGTTTTGCACCTTTATAGATTATGTTATTTGATCAATAAATGGTGATGGGCAAAGTAGACTAATAGTGAAATCTATTAACCAGCCTACACATAAAAACCCGACTTTATTTAGGGGTCATGCTTGTCATGTGATGCCACGATAGCACTGTATAACTGATATAGATTTATGTTTTATGTATTTTTATTTTTTATTTTTATTCAAAATATTTCCAAACGTGTTAACCATATCAGGAAATATCTCGATTCTCAAATATGTGTAAGTAAATGTGTTTTGCACCTTTATAGATTATGTTATTTGATCAATAAATGGTGATGGGCAAAGTAGACTAATAGTGAAATCTATTAACCAGCCTACACATAAAAACCCGACTTTTTACTTAAGTACCAGATATGGGTGTCATGCCATAAAATATTTTTAATACGACTGACTTTGTATTTAATGTGAATTTAATAACAATATTGTAAGTTGCTAATTACAACACTTTCATTTTACAGAGAGCAAAGAACATTTACATTATCAAAGAACATTTTCATTCAGTCTAGACAGAGTTCAAGCACTCTCAAAAACTCCCGTTAAAATCACTGAAGCTGTTTACACTGTGAAATGAATATCTTAACTTACATTCATACGCACATCTGCACTTTGTTGTTTCTGATGAGAGAATTCGCCAGATAATTCAGTCAGGGAGCAAGTGAACAAAACACCGCGTTTCAGCGATGATTCATTTGAACACCTCTGATTGGTCACTGCATTCATAAACTCAACAGAATCGTGTGTGATTGGTTATAATGCAGCACTGTACAAATGCGTCTGTCTCTGGCTCAGCGCCAGCCAGCGAACGCCGATTTGAGTTTAGCAGCTGATGCTGTGCCACACTGAACGATCTAATCACACCGGTGTGATCGTATCAAATATAAAAAATATTATTCGGCTATTTTTTGTCTTCTGGAAGCTGCATTCAAAATCTACTTGGCTCAGAAATCTGAGGGGGCACGTGCCCCCTCACTTTGAATGGGCATGACGCCTCTGTCTTTATCTCTCTCTCTCTCTCTCTCTCTCTCTCTCTCTCTCTCACTTTCTCTCTCTCCTGACAGCGCAGTCAGTGTGTCTGTGTATGTGTGTGCGGCCTCAAGAGATGTAAACATAAAGACTACATCTGTTATGTCCCAGGCCCACTGAGCCGCCACCGCAGGGGCCCAAAAGAGCCAACTACCTCATCTCAAAAACACACACGCTCTCACATGCGTATAGATTGACAAGAAGGGATTTCTTACTCAAATGTGTTTTGAGGGCAGAAAGTGAAACTACCGGTTAAAAATCAGAGAGGAAGCAGTTGATAGGCAGGATATATCATATTAAAATGTAACAAATAAATTGCCTGGTTGCATTAAATTTATCAAAAGTGAAAGTAAAGACATTTGTAATGCTACAAATGATTTAGATTTTAAATAAATGCTGCTTTTTTTACTTTACATTCAAAGAATTTATATACGTGCATCACAATTAAAAAAAAAAAAAAAACATTAAGCAGCATTAAGCAACTGATTTTAACATTAATAATAATAATAAATGTTTTTAAAACACCAAATCAGCCAATTAGAATGATTTCTGAAAGATCATGTGACACTGGTGTAATGGCTGTTGAAATTTAGCTTTATAAATTACATAAAATATTTAAATAAATAAATAAATAAATAAAAGGAAAATATTATTTAAATTGTAATAATAATTCACGTTTTACATCAGATAAAGACAGGCAGGATTTCTCTAGATATTGACTAATTCAGATGCAAATGATTTGGTCACATGGACTGTTGGACACAACATTGGACACAACATTGGACTGTTGAGTAGTCTTGTTATCATCTAAAAAAAGTTATTGTTATTGTTAAATGAATAATAATAATAATAATAATAATAATAATAATAATAATAATAATAATAATAAAGAGTAACATAACTGGGGAAAACTGAAATTAAACTAAATGAATTTTCATGACTCAAAAATGAATTAAATAATAAAAATAAAATAAAAAACACTGCATTTATTTAATAATATTTAAACATTTACAATTAACAATACCAAAATTAAATTATAAATAAATTAAAGTAATATAAAATTTAAAATTAACATTACTTAAACTGTAATACATTTTAATAGTAACAGTAATTCTTAGTATTAATAATATGCAATTTCATATTATAAAACTTGAAACCCGCCTGACATAAAAATGCTACTAAAGAGCAAAACAAATGAGATATTTGGCATTAGAAATTTAATGCCATTAGAGATTTTTAAATAATACTATTTCGTCCTAAAAAATTAAATTGGAATAAAACTAAAACTGGAAAACCATTTTGTGCACGTGTTTCTAAAATAAAATCCTAAAATTTACGTAAAAACATAGATAAAAACCCAATGAAAAACCTGCTCATGACGCTCTTCAGAGGAATCAACCAAATCATTTACAAATCTGCATATGAAGATAAAACAGGAGAAAGCATTTTAATTAAAAAAACATTACACACTTCAGTTTCAAAGACTAATGTTAGAAGGCTCTTGCACCCAACATGCACACACTCTTTTACCATACAACCTAGTTTGTAAGGGATAGAAGAGTGCTGATAATTTTGTTGTCAGCTCTGATGTGATCAAAGAGAAAGCAGCTGTAAAGTAATTGAAGGAATTAATAAAAGGCAAACTTAGGAGAAGTGAAAGGCTGTCTGTAATTAAACTCTGTTTCTGTCACAACATGGAATACAAATTCACTTACAGAGCTTGTAATGGAGCTGACGAAATATGAAACCAAAAACCTGCAGTAATATCCTCTGAAACATTGACAACCTTGAAAGGAACTGTTCTACACTAAACCTCTTTTGTTTGAGGTTGTCACATTGTCATTCTCCTAAAATAAAATTTAAAAAAGCCTTTTGGCAAGTACTTTTCAAATATGCACTCACTTACTCACATTTCATAGTTAAAATCCTTTGAATTTATGCATTACAGTCTATTCCATTCCAGTAACTCACTACAAATAAAAATCAAATGTATTATCAAATGTATGAGCTTCCTGTTTGGATATTGCTGCTACTTGTACAAGAAAACCTCAGCACTTTTTTTCACCCTATGCATGCACAAAAGTGAGACTCCACTTCTGATCTACAGGACTTTGTTTATTAAACAGGAGAGTTCTAGTTTTGTCACGTCATAACACTCTCAGTGTAGACGAGGTGTGAGACCCTTGAGGTAGTCGCATGTGCTACAAATTAACAGTTTTATCAAGTTGTGTCAAAAATAGAACCAAACTGAGTGGAGTCTCTCACACTAGTATACACTGGAGCAACAGATCTGAATTCAAAGTGAAAGGCAGCATGTAAAATAAAGCAGACAGTGCAAGCAAGAGAAGGTGGTGGTGTGTGGAAAGAAACAATCTGTGTGTCTCAAAAAAGAAAAAGAAAAAAGAAACCTGTGACAGAGGAATCTATAATTAGATGGATCTTCTCTTTCTGCCAATTTGCCTTTTCTTTCTTTATTTTTATTTATAACATAAACCCAAACTAGCCAAAAACGCACTGGTGCGCAGAAATACAAATTAAGAAACTGGCAGCGACCAATAGCGTCCTCCTCCTCGGAGCACTGGGAGGAGAGCCAGGAGCCAACGATGGTAAATAAATGAGAAAGACTTTCAGAAATTACTGCCTGTATTCATCTAGTGAATGATTCATAATCGCTAAATGCCAGAGATGAGGGTGTTAACAAATATGCATTTAAAATATGCTCAAATTATGCAAAAGGCCCTGTATTACACCTAATACGGACTGGTGGTCAATAGTGGACAGCTGCCAAGTCCATTTGGCCCTTCACGACTAATGTGAAGGAAAAAACAAGGTTTCAGAATTACTTTTTTGTGCAATATTTCATGAGTTAAACCAGCTAATTTTAGGAGTAAAGAGAGGATGCTGCTTGCTGCTTTTCATTAATGAAGGGTCTTAAGGAATAGTTCACACAAAAATGAACATTTGCTGAAAATATACTCTCCTTCAGGCTATCCAAGATGAGTTTGTTTCTTCATCGGAACAGATTTGGAGAAAATTAGCATTACATCACTCGCTCATCAATGGATCCTCAGAAGTAAATGGGTGCCGTCAGAATGAGAGTTCAAACAGCTGATAAAAACACCACAATAATCCACAAGTAATCCACATAACTCCAGTACATCAGTTAATGTCTTGTAAAGTGAATAGCTGTGTGTTTGTTAGAAACAAATCCATCAAGGCTTCAAGATGGCTTAAATATGAGTCCTCTATCCATAATATTACTTTCTCCAGTGGAAAAAGTCATCTCTCCTGAATCTGGAAAGAAATATGCTCAGATCAAGCACTGTTTACAAGCAAAAAACAGTCCAAAGCTGTTCTAAACAAATATATCTATGGATTTTGATGTAAGAGGACAACAGGGGATGAACTTTTTCTCTGGAGGAGGCGCTATTATGGATTATGGACTGGAATTTTGACCAGAAGCAACGGTATAAAGTTTAAACGCCTTCATGATGGATCTGTTTCTTACAAACACACAGGTTTTCACTTCACAAGATGTTAATTGATGAACTGGAGTCATGTGGATTACTTGTGGATTATTGTGATGTTTTTACCAGCTGTTTGGATATTCTGACGGCACCCATTCACTGCAGAGGATCCATTGGTGAGCAAGTGAAGTAATATTTCTCCAAATCTGTTCTGATGAACAAAAACTCATCAACATCTTGGATGGCCTTTCTTTCATGGATTGGATCGTTCTTTCTTTTATCAATATCTTCTACCGTAATGAAAACATCTAAAATCAATCCTTCATATCCATTTATTTAATTAGACTCTAACTTAAATTGGAAAAAAATGGAAGCTGGAATAATGTTTCAAAAAATGCTTTTACGTTTCATGCTGTCAAGTTTCATTCTGATAATTCAAGGTGTCAGTTCATGAAGATTAAACTCAGAGATCTCCATAACATCCTGAAGGGACATGTACCAACAAAGTACAAAGTCCATTTTTATAAAAAAACAAAAAACAAAAAAAAAAAAACATGACAGGACACACGCTGCAAGCCCAAATGTGAAGTTCCTACTTCAGAGTTCGGATGCTTCTAGATACAATAGGAGTTGTCTTAGCACTATAATGAAATGAAGTGCATTAGTTGTGCAACTGATTATTTATGTATTTTACCATTCTCACGCAGCCTCAGAAATAGTTTTGTCGTGAAAGCAGCTAAATGAGCTGTATTTTCCAACGAAATCTAAAGTGCATAGTCAATACACACAATTACAACTTAATTACTGCCAATATCAATTAGCTTCTGCCATGAATCTTTAATTGACACACTGAGAAAAGTCATGGTTCAAAGAAACTGTTTCTATTGGTAAGAGCAACGTTATTATACAGTTCATCTTATAAACACAATCATTCTGACATGAGAAAGAGGAAAGAAAAAAAAAACATAAGTAGAATCTAAAATAATCTTTGCATATTTAAAATCCCTCAAACGTTGCCATCCATGCCCAGGTCAGAAGAAAGCATGACTCATGCCAGACATAGCGGCTTCTCTTTACATACACTGCCGAGAGCTGGAGGCTTCACAGTCTGAGAGAAGATCAGAGCATTCTGTGCTGGTCAGGGTTAAGGCTAATGTGGACAACGCTGGATGAAAGGGCCGGGCCAGATGCCAAGGAACTGCTTGGTACGTTTAGTGGTAGGTTGCACTGCATCATGGGATGGGGTGGGTGAATGAGGTGCTCATAGCTGGAGAGAGTAGGTCATCCCATTCTCTGGCCACACACACATCTATCACTCTACAGAAAATGCTTTTGAAAGAAGTCCTTATGATCACCAAGACTGCATTTGATCAAAAATACAGTAAAATATAATTCTGTCATGACAACTCTCATGACTTGATAATGTACATGACAATGTTAATGTGTTTGGTCTTGGCGGAATAGATCTGCTAATGTTGTTGCTGAGGCTGCCAATACATCCACAACATCCTGCTGTGAGCATGTAAGAAATACTGCTGCTGCACATATAACATATGTGAAATAACCCCCATAGCATACGTGAACCACCCCGTAGCAGATCTATACAGGTGGAGCTGGGGAAGGTGGAGGGTTTCTTAAGCACACTGCAACTGCTACAGCAAGCACTAGCCAAGTATTTGAATGCTGAGCAGCGAACTCATTGGCTGCTGATACAAAAAGAACCAATCAGCTGTGCCATGTGATGATGTCATTACGTCAGACTGAGTTTGACCTATCGGACTGTGCCATCTAGAGTTCCATGCCAGAACTTTGGATTTATACTGTTAAATATTATTGCAATATTTTACTATAGTTTAAAATCTAATTTATTCCTGTGATGGCAACACTGAGTTTCTAGCAGTTATTACTCTTATTATTACCATAAATGTTGAAAACATTTAATATTTTTGTGGAAACTGATATATTTTTAAGGATTCTTTGAATATAAAATTCAAAATAACAGCATTTGTTTGAAATGAAAATCTTTAGTAACATTATAAATGTCTTTACTATAACTTTTGGTAAACTGAATGCATTCTTGCATAAAACTATTAATTTCTTTTAAAAATATATTTTAATGACCCAAAACTTTTGAACAATAGTATATCTCTTACTTCAGTGATCTTCCAGTACAACTATCCAACTGGACTTGTGTTTCCTCACTGAAACTGGTTTGTTACTTTTGGACCTTGGAAACAGAACATTTAATAAACAGAATATTAATGACCATATGGCAAAACATCTGCAGGATTGCTTCTACGTAGCCATGGCCTAGTGGTTAGCATTAATGGTAGTGGTATTTTGAGTCTGCCTCGGGTTACTTACATGTCCTGTTCCTACTATAAATGTAAGTATGCAAAAGTACCCTCCAAAAATCATTTTCTGAAAGACAGATAGATAGACAGATTGGTGTTAAGAGTTAAGCCATGTCCCATTAAATCGAGATCTACTTCCCTTGCTGAAGTAGTCGTAATGAACGTGTAGCCATAGTAACGGACACAGGCGTACAGGCCTTCGGGACTGGCCGTGGTTGTCATGTTCCTCATTACGAGACGGATCGAATGAGTGCTGATTGTGGAAATGAAAAATCAATACGACTAGAGGTTTGAGAGAGGGAATGAATGAGGGAAGAAAAGAGAAATATGTGCTACACAAATCAGATATTTCTTATTCAGTTGTGATTCTGATTAACATCTGAGTGTTTGAAATGTATATGAAAGCACTGTGGATCACAATGCTGAGCCGGTGCAGGATTAATGATATGACCTTTGAAGAGCCAGGCTGTGATTTTCAGTGTATTTACAATCATTAGGGCTTCACGCCCGCGCTCCCAGAATAGATGCATAAGGACTGAAAAAGATTGGAAAGAAAGAAATGGCCATTTCAAGACGCAAATTCAAATCTGTGTCATCCTCTGCTTGCCGCATTATTAATTTCTCATTGCACATATCAGCTAAATATGACTGTCACTTCTTTTTTGTTCTCTTTCTGTTCACCCACCAGCAGAATACGGTTCACTAAATGTGGTTCTAAACTAGACTGACACCCGAAATCCCTTATTTCATATATTTATGCCTGTTTAATTCAACACTGATGGTGTTTGTTCTCACAAACACACTTTAGGTAAATCCACAGTAATCTTTTGATGAATCAAATATGGTTCTGTTCACACACAGTTCGGTTATAAACCAGAGTGACACCTAAAATCCCTGCTATCATATATTCATGCCAATTTAAATGCTGACAGTGTTTGTTCAAACAAACACCCTTAATATGTAAATCCAAAATATAATTACAATGAATCAAATACGGTTCTGTTCACAAACAGTTTGATTATACATCAGAGTGACATCTGAAATGCTTGCAATCATATATTCATGCTTGTTTAATTCATTGCTAACAGCGTTTATTCCCACAATCACACTTACTGTAATGTAAATCCACAGTAATATTACAATGAATCAAATACAGTTCTGTTCACACACAGTTCGGTTATAATACAAAGTGACACCTGAAATATTTGCTGTCATATATTCATGCCTGTCTAACTCAAGACAACAAACATCTTTAATATGTAAATGACACCCAAAATCCATGCTAGCATATATTAATGCCTATTTAACTCAATGCTGACAGCGTTTGTTCCTACAAGCATCTTTAAAATGTAAATCCACAGAAATATTATGATGAATCAAATATGGTTCTGTTCACACACAGTTCCGTTATGAACCAGAGTGACACCCAAAATCCCTGCTAGCATACATTCATGCCTATTTAACTCAATGCTGACAGTGTTTGTTACAACAAAACACCCTTAATATGTAAACCCACAATAATATTACAATGAATCAAATAGAGTTCTGTTCACACACAGTTAGGTTATAAACCAGAGTGACACCCAAAATCCCTGCAGTCATATATTCATGTTTAACTCAACGCTGACAATATTTGTTCCCTTACACACTTAATGTAAATCCACAGTAATATTATGATGAATTATGCTGTTTTCTGCCGGTTTGGTTGTTAAATGCCTCTGTTGCCCCTGTTCTAGACACTGTGGTGTGATACTTTGACAGTTTTGCTAATTAGGTCACTCATAACGGCCTTCGTCTCTCATCGTTAATTATGGCTTTATTCTCCTGAGTCAGTTAAAAGCCCAACACTGTTCTGCTGTGTTGTCTTGTACCAGACAGAGCCGCAGGCTGCTTCCTGCTTAACTGATATCATTTAGTACAACCTAAACATCGCCTTTGTTGAGTAAAGGAAAAACATTTTCAATGTATTTTGTTGAAATCAATGTGTTCAATAACTTTTACAGGCCATGTGTTCAATAACTTTTTTCATTATACTTATGCAGTTCGTTATACCATAAATAAATGATTTGAAATTATTTTTACAAAAATATTATTATTATTATTAGCATCGTATGCAGATGCAATTTTTTATACCTTTTATAAACCAAATTATACCTTACATAAATCAATTGATAAATTGGGTTATAAATCTTATTTTATTAATAATTCTAATTATCAATTAGACTTCATGATTCTGTCATCTCAATCTTGTCTCAATACACTCTAATACACTCTAATGATCTAATAATAAATTATACATTTAAAATGTATAATTAGATAATTAGAAATGATAATTAGAATTTACAAATTATATATACTTTATGTTATTTCAGGCATTTTGGATGGATGGATGGATGGATGGATGTTCTTGTTTATTATATTTTTCCCTGGCAAACTCCATGTGGTGATGTCTAATATTCTTCACATTAATATTTTCACAGTGTGTGTCTGTTTTTGAGGTGCAGGAGACAGAAACCAGCTCATCTTTTATTTGAGGCTACAACAATGGCCTGCACTGCACAAAAATATAGTTTTATATTTTAATGAATTATCGATTCACTCGCCATTGACGGAATGTTGCAGTAAAACACGTCTGCCAATCACCAAAGTATGCATTCCGTTGAGAAAAGAAGAACATGAAAGACTGAAACAAGCTTTGTGGCTTGTTTTATTACATTCAAACACAAATACTGCAGCTTTCCTTTTCACCGTTTCCTTTGGATCTGGCCTTCACAACCAAAGACAAGAAGCTATTAATCTCTCAGGGGTCCAGCAACAGCTCTGAGCTAATTTAACAAAAACTGATTGTGTGTTACAAACAAAACCCACTGCAGCTGCATTTATGTAAGGTCAATAAAGCCCAAGTACTACGAAATTTCAGGTTATATAGAGCATAATCAAAGCACAGCTGTCGCTCACGAAGGCCTCTGTTGAAGTACGACCAGAGATGAAAAGAATCACTTTATATTATACACAAAACATGTCTCTGAAAATGCCCTTCAACCTCTTTCATAGCTCATCGCTAATTCAACATGCCACATATTCAGTTCAAATCTCAGTTATGATGTCCCTCAACTTCAAACTTCCTGCCAATAATTATCAACAATTCTCCTAAATCTGACAGTCTTTTACACCAACCTGTAGCAAATTAGCTCAAAAGGGAAATATTTATAATTAATTATAACTGGTTATAATTAATAATAAATATTTAGATTAGATCTTAGAATTAACTGTAGCAGAATCGATATTACAATTATTTGATCTGTCCGTCCACCGAGCAGACAATATAATAATTTATCAGTTCTAGGAAATATTATTTTCCTGGCCAAGGAAGAACAACTTCATGCCATACTAGCAGTAATTTAGCATGTAGCAAGGATCAACATTCAGTGACTTCGAATTGTGAGCAGCACACAGAGACAATCAATTGTGAATATAAGGGATTTAATAAGTGTAACTATAGCTAACATACAACTAAATTAAGCAAAACACATATATACAGAATGAAGGAAAGTAAGGAAGAGAGAGAGAAGAGCATTATGGCAGTATTTCACATCAATTAACCACAACCTAATGAGAATCATCTGAGAATCAAAAGTCACCTTAAAAAGGGGCTCAAACTTAAACACGCATCTAAATAGTTGTAAACGGTTACTTGCATTGGCTTTGTTGCTGAGCAAGAGACCTGATGCGGTAGACAAGAGGTTCTTGATGAATTCTTTAGGAGTGAGCTGGAGGTATTCCGTGTTGTTCTGAAGATAGGAAAGTCCACAGCGAGTCGACAAAGTTACTTGAAGATAAAACTGCCAGAAAGTTAAACTCAAGAGGAGAGTTTTGCAGAATCTTGGAGAGTGTCCGTCTCAAGAAGAAGAGTTGTGAGCCACGATTAGTCTGAGTTAGGGACTTTTGATAGTTCCTAGCCACACCCACCTTTTGGGTGGAATGGCCAATCAGAGGCATGAATTTTGAGAGGGAGAAACTTTCTTTTTCTCAGTTTATGGTCCATTTGCATGTTTATTGCTGGTCTGGAGAGTTGGTGCAGTTTTACTTCAAAGCATAGAAAAATTGTTTGATGCATTTCACGATCACAGTGTACATCATTGTTTGAGGAAAAAAAGAGAAGATCATTTTGATACCAAGAAAGAAACCTCTAGAAGATATTAAAGCAGAGATACACTCATATACCTGAATATAAGCATTGAGAGTCTAACTAATACGAATAAAGAGTTGTAACTAGGCTAATATAATAGGGAAACATACATAAAACACATGCATATACCGGATACATTTATAACCGCTCAATTATAGCCTAAATAAAGAAAATGTCTTTATGTGTGTGCGTGATGTGTATTGTAATTGTGGAGGACTGGTCTAGTCAGGCCGTTGGTGCCTGGCGAAAATCTGAGCGAAAACAAGCTGAGCGAAAACAAGACCTTCGGTGGACTGTGCATAAACCTACACTTTCAGTACTCACTGAAAGTCTCACTGCAGATATTACTGAGTTTTGAGGTGTCTATATTGTGCTCAAAGTCAAGTGTGATTGATTGAATCACTGGGGTTGGGGTTTTTGTGATTCCAGATGTTTGGGAAAATCTCAGATCATTTTATCTGTCCTGATTGATTAGTGGACAGCAGGGGAATTATGTGGATGAATTCAAACAATAAAAATGCAACTAATCATACTGAGTGAGTCAGTTGAGAATTGGATGAGTCTGATTCAGGAATAAACCAATTTGTTTTGTAAACTGGACCAAATGATCGAAAATCAGACTAAAAAAAATTGATTCATGAACAAATCATTCAGATCAGTTTCATGGTTTGGAACAAATGATTAATTAAAAAAGATCTGACTCCATACAACAATTAATTCTTGATCAAATGATTCAGATTAGTTTCTGAACTAGATTATATGATCCATTGAAAAGATATCACTCCTAACAAAAATTCATTCATAAACAAATGATTCAGATCATGAACAAATTCATGAACAAAGGATTTAAATCTGTTTTGTGTACTGGAACAAATGATTCCTTGAAAACATCTGTCTGCAAACAAAAATTAATTTGTGAACAAATGATTCCAATTGGTTTCTGAACTGGATTAAATGATTCTTTGAAAAGATCTGACTCCAAATGCGATTCATTCATGAACAAATGATTCCAATTGGTTTATGAACTGGAATAAATGTTTCATTTGAAAGATTTGACTCAAAACAACAGTTCATTCAACAACAAATGATTCTGATTTTGTTATCTACTTGACTCCAAACAACAATTTATTCACAATCACATGATTCAAATCACAAAAAAAGTTCTGTGTACTAGAACACGCAACTCATTGAAAAGATCCGACTCCAAACAACGAATCATTCATGTATAAATGATTCAACTGGTTTTATGGACTAGATAAGATGATTTATTGAAAAGTTCTCAGTCCAGGCAATAATTCATTTATGAACTGATTCATGAACTCATGAACAAACAGTTCATTGAAAAGATCTGACAATTAGCTCTTGAACAAACGATTTAGATTGTTTTTATTAGCTAGCATAAACGGTTCACTGAAAAGATCTGACGAAACAGAAATTTTAGCCTGTTCCTTGTAAAACAAGATCATATGGCTACAGAAGACGAGTCATACGTGATACTTTTATGAGAGTGAGTGAATGAAATTTTTCATTTTTGGATGAACTGTTCCTCTAATTGCAAATGCTCTTTAAATTACAGGTTTGTTGTCCAAAGATTGATTCCATTTTTTCCCAGCTCTGGACTAAAGTGGAACTAAACACCTCTTTTTCAGTGTATTGATTGTCACGTCACAGGCAGGGCTGCCATAAGTGCTTTTATTCCGTGTCATCTCCCGGCCTTTTAACCCTCATCACTAACAGTGGACCTGCTCTTCAGGTCACTGCCTCAAATTATAAGCTGCACATTACAATTCTCCCTCAAATCAATAGACAAGCAAATAGGCTCTGCCATTTCTGGATATATTCACGTCAATGAATATTTTTCACGCTCTCTCTGTCCCACTCTTTGTTAAAGGAATAGTTCATCCAGAAATTAAAATAGTGTCCTCAAACCTTCATGCTGCCACAAACCTGTATGATTTTTCTTGTTCCCTATCAAACAAAAAGAGATGGAAGTCTAGTCAGTTGAGGAAAAAAAGTGATATATATATATATATATACACACACATTTACATTTAGTAATTTAGTGGACGCTTTTATCCAAAGCGACTTACAAATGAGGACAATAGAAGCAATCAAAACCAACAAAAGAGCAACAACATGCAAGCGCTATGACAAGTCTCGGTTAGCCTAACGCAGTACACGTAGCAAGGTTTTTTTGTTGTTGTTTTTTTTTTTTTAAGAAAACAAGTAGATAGAATATAGAAAAGAAAGCTTGTGTTAGTTTTTCAAGAAAGGTTAGCAGTTAGAGAATAAATATGCAATTGATAGAGGGTCAAGTGTGTGTGTGTGTGTGTGTGTGTGTGTGTGTGTGTGTGTGTGTGTGTGTGTGTGTTCTGTTTTTTTTTTTAAATGAAAAGAAGGCAGATAGATAAAATAAAATAGATAAAACAGAATTAGAAAAGATAATGCTAGAGTTAGAAGGTCAAATAAAGATGGAAGAGATGGGTTTTTAGCCATTTCTTGAAGATGGCTAAGGATTCAGCTGCTCGGATTGAGTTGGGCAAGTCATTCCACCAGATGGGAACAGTTAATGAAAAAGTCTGTGAAAGTGATTTTGTGCCTCTTTGGGATGGCACAATAATGTGGCGTTCACTTGCAGAACGCAAGTTTCTAGAGGGCACATAGGTCTGAAGTACTGAATTTAGGTAAAGGGGTGCAGAGCCAAAGGTGGTTTTGTAGGCAAACATTAATGCCTTGAATTTTATGCAAGCAGCTATTGGTAGCCAGTGCAAATTGATGAACAGAGGTGTGACGTGCGTTCTTTTCAGCTCATTAAAGATTAATCTTGCAGCGGCATTTTGGATTAATTGTAGAGATTTGATGGAATTGGCTGGAAGACCTGCCAAGAGAGCATTGCAATAGTCAAGTCTGGACAGAACAAGAGCTTGAACAAGGAGTTGTGTTGCATGTTCCGAAAGAAAGGGCCTTATCTTCCTAATATTGTATAAAGCAAATCTGCAGGACCGGGCAGTTTTAGCAATGTGGTCTGAGAAGTTCAACTTATCATCAATCACAACTCCAAAGTTTCTGGCTGTTTTTGAAGGAGTAATGGTTGATGAGCCTAACTGGAAGGTGAAATTGTGATGAAGTGATGGGTTTGCTGAAACTACAAGCAGTTCTGTCTTAGCTAGGTTGAGTTGAAGGTGATGGTCCTTCATCCAGCAAGAAATGTCTGTTATACATGCTGAGATGCGAGCAGCTATCGTCGGATCATCAGGATGGAATGAGAGGTTGAGTTGAGTGTCATCAGCATAGCAGTGATATGAAAAGCCATGTTTCTGAATGACAGAACCTAGTGATGCCATGTGGACAGAGAAGAGAAGTGGTCCAAGGACTGAGCCCTGAGGCACCACAGTAGCTAGATGTTGCAACATGGATACTTCACCTCTCCAAGATACATTGAAGGATCTATCTGAGAGGTAAGACTCAAACCACTGGAGTGCGGTTCCTGAGATGCCCTTTCTCAATAGGGTTGACAGGAGGATCTGGTGGTTGACTGTATCAAAAGCAGTGGATAGATCCAGCAAGATAAGTAATGAAGACTTGGAAGCCGCTCTTGCAAGTCTTAGGGCTTCAACAACTGAGAGCAAGGCAGTTTTGGTCGAATGTCCACTTCTGAAGCCAAATTGGTTGCTGTCCAGGAGGTTGTTCTGTGTGAGAAAGGCAGAGACTTGGTTGAACACAACTCGTTCAAGTGTTTTTGCAATGAAAGGTAGAAGGGAAACCGGTCTATAGTTCCCTAAAAGAGTTGGGTTAAGAGTGGGTTTCTTAAAAAGTGGGGTTATATGAGCCTGTTTAAATGCTGAGGGAAAAACTCCAGTGTGAAGGGATGTGTTAACGACATGAGTCAGTGCAGGTACAACTGCAGGAGAAATGGCTTGAAGGAGATGGGATGGAATAGGATCAAGCGGACAAGTAGTAGGATGACTGGAAAGGATGAGTTTAGAGACTTCTGCCTCAGAGAGTGAAGAGAAGGATGTGAACGAGTGTATGTTTGATGGTAAGATGTGTTTGACAGTTTGTGGTGTGGAGAATTGTGCAGTGAGGTTTGTAATTTTATTAATGAAGAATGTGGCAAAGTCGTCAGCTGTTAGAGTTGATGAAGTTAGGGGGAGGAGGAGGACAAAGGAGGGAGGAGAATGTTTTAAAGAGCATGCGAGAGTTAGGCGAATTATTAATTTTGTCGTGATAGTATGTTCTTTTAGCAATAGAGACATTAGTAGAAAAGTCAGAGAGGAGTGATCGATATAAATTAAGGTAAGTAGAATTTAGTGATTTGCGCCATACCCTCTCTGCAGCCCTGAGCTTAGAACGATGTTCACGGAGAATGTCAGATAGCCAAGGGGCAGAAGGGGTGGTACGGTCTGGCCTGGAAGGTAAGGGGCAGAAAGTATCTAAACAAGATGTCAGAGTGGAACAGTATCAGTATCAGTAGCACTGTTAGCATCAAGAGATGATAATGGTATAGAGGGAGGAAGCAAAGATGAAACCATAGCAGATAGCCGGGAGGGTGAGAGTGAGCGTAAGTTACGTCGAAAAGTGACATGTGGAGGGGTATGTGTTGTGTCAGGAATCATGTTGAGGTTAAGAGTGAGGAGGAAGTGATCCGAGGTGTGCAGTGGAGTAACCAGCACATGATCAGTGGAGCAGTGTCGTGTGTAAATAAGGTCCAGTTGGTTGCCTGATTTCTGAGTAGCCGTAGTTAACACTCTCTTGAGATCAAAAGAGGCAAGCAGAGTGGGGAAGTCTGCAGCCTGAGGTTTATCTAGGTGGATGTTGAAGTCTCCAAGTATAACTAAGGGAGTAACATCCTCAGGAAAGTTTGAGAGCAACACATCTTATTCTTCCACGAAGTTACCTAGAGGTCCTGGAGGTCAATAAACAACTACAAAATTAATTTTTAGAGGGTAGGTAACAGTAACCGAATGTGATTCAAAGGAGCTGTTGATACTCAGAGATGGTAAAGGAGTAAATTTCCAATTATTAGAAATGAGCAGGCCAGTACCTCCACCTCTTCCAGTCAAACGGGGGGTGTGGGAAAAGGAGAAATTATTGGAGAGTGCTGCAGGTGTAGCATTGTCCTCTGGTTTGATCCAAGTCTCTGTCAGGGCCATGAGGTTTAGCCTTGAATGACTAGTAATGGAAGTAACGAAATCAGCTTTGTTGACAGCAGACTGACAATTCCAGAGACCAATAGAAAAAGAAAGTAGTGTATTAGCAGACATAGGCAAAGTGCGCAGGTTGTTAGGATTGCGCTGCCTACAGTGTGTGATGCGAGGTTTGCGAGTGTGATAGTAGTGATCTGAAAACACATAGTAAGAATTTGTTATAAAAACAGAACAGTCTCAAAAACAGAAGTGAAACAAGCAATAGGAAAGAGGATAAATAAAAAGCGATACTTATATCCCTTGCCGGTGTCCCTGTCCGGTGGAGTCGCAGGGTAGAGTCGATGGTCTTTACACTCTTCGGTCTTCACACGACGAGGGCTTCACACGAGGGCTGCCGCGATAAACTAACCTTTTTTATACCCGTCTAACAAATCACTAATTGAATTCAGCTGGACACACTTTCCTGTTAATCACAATAAATGGCCAAGCAAGCACAGACACTGATAAGCTATGCGATACAGTACGAGACCAAACGCGATTTCAGCACGTCTCCACACAGTAAACAAAACAAGCGTTTCCTAGCAACTGCGCTAAACACTAATGAGACAAGTAAATACACTTACGCGCTGCTTTTAACTTCCACTGATAGACTGCTTCTCTCAAAGTGTATTTCTTACACTGTCTTCTGCTGGTGCTTGAACACACTTTCCTGTTAATCACAATAAATGGCCAAGCAAGCACAGACACTGACAAGGTACGCGATACAGTACTAGACCAAACGTGATTTCAGCACGTCTCCACACAGTAAACAAAACAAGCATTTCCTAGCAACTGCAACTCCGCTAAACACTAATGAGACAAGTAAATACACTTACGAGCTGCTTTTAACTTCCGCTGATAGACTGCTTCTCTCAAAGAGTATTTCTTAAACTGTCTTCTGCTGGCGCTTGAACACACTTTCCTGTTAATCACAATAAATGGCCAAGCAAGCACAGACACTGACAAGGTACGCGATACAGTACACGACCAAATACGATTATATATATATATATATATATATATATATATATATATAAAATGTTTAGTTTATTTTGTTGATTTAGTTAACATTATTTATTTATTTAATTTCTATGCTGTTATTTAGTTAACATTAACGGAAATAATACTGGCAGTTTGAGAGGTATGTAAATGATAACATTTTTATAATAAAACTTCATTTCTAATTAAATGTCTTTATTTTATTGTTATTATTATGGTTGTTGTTGTTTACTCAATGATTATTCTATTTTTATCAAAAATTTTAATTAATTTGTGGCCATGTTAAGTTAGTTTTGAGTAATTTTTTCAGTTTTTTTGTTTGTTTTATTTTGTATCTATATTTAGTTTACATTACTTTTTCAATGCTTTTATTTAGTTAACTTTAATGTAAATAATATAGGCAGATATGTGTAAAGGTATGTTAAGGATTAAAGTTTTATAATATAAAAGTATTTATAATGCTATTTATTGTTTGTTTGTTTACTAAAAAGATAATTATTTTTACCTATTATTTTTTTAAATATCTAAATTTTTTATCAAAACATATTTTAAATGCATTTATTTAAATATATATATATTTAATTATACATTTACATTTAATCATTTAGCAGACGTTTTTATCCAAAGCGACTTACAAATGAGGATAAAGAACGATAGAAGCAATCAGATCAACGAGAGAGCAACCGTATACAAGTGCTATGACAAGTCTCAGTTAGTCTAGCACAGTACACGTAGCTAGTTTTTTTTTTTTTCTTTCTTTCTTTCTTTTTTTTAATAATATAACTAGAATGGAATAGAATAGAATAGAATGTAATAGCAGGGACGGTTTCTCCATTAGGGTGATCGGACGACGCACCACCAAAGCGTGAAAGGGAGGGATTTTTTTTTTTTCACATTCAATCACAGTGTTACACTAGCTTTCACTCTTCTATACTGTTTGTTCTGCCTCTGGAAATATAGTCCAATCAGCGTCGAGTCACGTTCTGTGTAGTACTGCCCCTTTTTGGGAGATTTCTGTCAGACTGAGAATCGCCCCGAGTGTTTCCATAGACTTCCATACAAAGATTTTTTTTTTTCAAACTGAAGTCACTGAAATGCAATCTCTATGGGTTCCGGGAGGGCTGGCACTAACATGCTTTCGTCATCATACGTAACCTTAACTTGTGCAGCGATTGGTCGGAACAAACATACTTCTAATAATAAGAAATATGAAGTCAGGACTAGTCTGTATGGGCTGAATAAAGCAAACCAGTATCTTACCAGTGAAGTTTTGATGGATGACGATTGTAATGGAGGTAAAGACGATTACAGTCAGTGACATACATGAATTGTAGCTTACATTATTAGATGCGTGCGAGTTGTTATTATTATTGTGCAAATAAACAAACCGTGTATGTGCTCTCTCTGATGTGCTTTATGAGCACATTTCAGTATGATCGCATGTCTGGCAAGTGTTTTATAATGGACACTCGCTGAAGAAGTGTGTTTTTTTTTTATAGAAGTTTGCTATGTACAGTGGTGTATTGGCATCAACATTCACTCTGACAGAGGAACTGTTCACTGGTCAGTCATGTTGAGCTGCCTTCAGATCACCACACTCAAATTCATAATGTTTTTATTTACTTTTTTAAATTTGTGTTTTGCTCTGTTTAATAATTCTGAATACAGATCCGTGTATATTTATATAACTTTAAGGCGACTGGGATAGTGGTCTGTTGGTGTCTCCGTGTGGTGCTGCTTGGTACTGCAGCTTGACTTGTAGTTATTTATATATGTATAGAAAATGGTCTAAACAAATGTAACATTTATTTACTTTTCTCACAGATTTTGCTGTTGCACTGTATACATCAATTTTGAATTATTATTAAAATTAAAAACAAAATGTTTAAATTTTTCTTGAAAAACGCTTGCAGAAAATATAGTTTTGTGAGAATCATCCTCAATCTTTAATTTGGTAAAACAATTTTCTTTATTTAAAATGTTTCATGTCTTAATCCTTTTCTTTTTGTTATACTGGGATAAATCATATCGGGATGTATGCTAAAATTTTTGGATGTGGCGCCCCACCTAGAAAATTTGCCACCAGCCGCCACTTCGTAATAGAATAGGTAAGTGCTAGTATTAATTGGTCAGGTGCTGGCGAAAAAGATGTGTCTTTAGATGTTTTTTTTGAAAATGGATAAAGACTTAGCTGTTCGAATTGAGTTAGAATACACACATGTGTGTATACACATTTTCCTCTATGTACACGTTATTGTTACAGGTTACAATCATGTTATAACTTGCAATCTTACGGTAATGACGCAGATGTCCTTGACATGTGAAAATCTTTTGGGAAGACAGTTTTGAGGCTTACAATGTTGCCTGTGATTGTTTATGCTCCCCAACTGTATAAATACAATGAATAATGCAGACAACAGATCACGAGAGAAAGCCAAATGCACAGCACAGCGCAAACAATGAGCTCCCTGCCACATTCACCTTGACAAAAGGACAAAAGGATTCGCACATTGTCTTGAATCAAATAACCATTTTCAGGGGGTTGGCATGCTGAACTGAAATGCTGATGAAACAGCAACCAAAAAGCATGTGTATTTCCCATAATGCACCAGGGCATAACAGAGCCCCTTTCTCCCTGACTATTCATTGATAGGCAAAATGCATGAAGAATTGTGAATAACAGTCCTCAGACTGTAGTGTGACTATTTGAGACTAACTCAACACGTCTACTGGGGTAGAAGAACCTAGCTCAATACCACCCAAAAATAAAAAAAAAGAGTCTGTGGCTCTGGTGTGCCTGTCAAATACACAGTGTGTATGTGGTTTCTAAAATCTCTGAATTCCTTGCCAACTTCTGATAACCTAACAACGGTGGAAAAAATGCAAATTCAAACTGCCAGTGTTGTGTTAACGTCAAAATAAATAAATAAAATAAAATAAAATAATTTAAATGAAATAAAAATAATAAAAACAAACATTAAAATACTAAATTCTAAAACTCTCTGAAAAATCTAACTAAAAATAATAAAATGGCCAAAAATTAATTTTAATGAAAATATATTGAAGTTTCACAAAAAAGAACTAAAAAAAAGAATAAAAGACTAAAATTAACCCTGCAAAATGCATAAAAATGCATATAAATTGAAAAAAATGTCGAAGTGTCATTTAGGGACTGAATTCAACAGAAACAGAGTTTGTAAAATAAACAAAAAACTGCATTTTACCAGTGTCGACCTCTACCTTTAAAAAAAAAAAAATGCATTGAAAACACCTGCTCAGCTGAGCACCATTGTATACGAAATGAAATCCTTGAAGGTTTGGTCGGAACGTCTCGCAGAACTCTCGGCTTTTGCTCAAGCTCCTTCCTCTAGACAGCCTTTGTGAGAGCTTCTCGTAATCTGTCATTTTATCTCCAAACCCTCCAGCAAACAGCTTCAAGCTTAAGGGTCCATCTCAAGTGCTGCAGCCCAGGGCGGGCTCATTGTCTGGGGCCTTGAACGAGCCACAGATCCCTTCTCATCTCTTTCTCAGTAAAACAACAGAAGTGAGAGCTTTACAGAGATCTCATACTGACATAGACCTCAGTGCTCGTGGTAGCCGCTATCCACATATAAAGCCCTGCGCCACAAATAACAATGCGGATATGATGGAGTTTTTGTGAAGATGCGCTGGAGGGATCGATTTTCTGGTACACGACAGGAAAAGGTCAGGTCAGATGGTGGTTTAAAGGAAGAATGAACTGAGAGATCTGACCTTGCTGCGTTTTCAAAGCACTCCTGCAGTTGCCAACATACAAATAACTCCAAAATGAATGCGTACATATACTGTAATTTTTATAGTTTTATTTTTATTTATTTTTTTATATTTATTTATTTATTTTAAGTTGTACATAAAACAATGTTTGGAGCAAAACAATGTTTTTACAAGAAAAAAACAGTCTATTTCATGTTTGTTTTCATGTTGAACTCTTATTGATACTTGCCATTTCTTAGCAATTTTTATATCACTGTTTAAATGATGACGATTATATAATAATAATAATAATTATTATTATTATTATTATTATTATTATTATTATTATTATTATTATTATTATTATATAGTTTAAGTTTGAAAGTCTGCCTCTAACATTATATAACAAATACATAACAATAAAAATAATATAAATATATAAATAAAATCCATACATAAGTCAAAGTGGCCCAAAGTTGAAGAAACACGTTTTACAGAAAAACAATCATATTTATTTATTTTTCTTATTGTTTACGTTTTAAAGTCTTTTTTAATGTTATTTAGATGTTAATGCTATTTTTCCTACTGTTATTTATTTATTTTATTTTAAAGTCTGGCTCTGGAACAATAACATTATATAACAATAATATAACAATAAAAATAATATAATAAAATCCATACATAAGTCAAAGTGCCCCAAAGTTGAAGAAACAAAAATATGTTTTACAAGAAAATAATACTGTTATCACTTGTTTGTTTGTTTGTTTGCTTATTTTTCTTATAGTTTAAGTTTTAAAGTCTGGCATTGGAACAATAACATTAACAATTATATAACAATACAAATTATGTAATAAAATCCACGCATGAAAGTCCCAAAGTTGAAGAAACACACATTTTTAAGCGTGGCTGAAAATAAAAAGATATGCATAAAAATCTTGTCAGCGTGTCAAAGTTAAACCACGTTACACTCTAAATGTTTTTATCCTGTCCCGTCCCCTTTTGTGTCCTCTTCTCCGTCCTCTCATCCCTCCCCAGCTGTATGCCAATTATAATTTCACAGATCTTTTAACTCCTCTAATCCCGACTGTGGCGTATCCCATGATGCATTGCACCTCAGTCGGGTGATTCGGCGACTAAATTGCTAGCCAGACAGCGTCAGCTTTGGCTGATTAGGAAATATGGCTTAATTATTAGGCCAGTAATAATGGCCGGGCTCGATTCGCATATCTTATGATACTGAGAGTGAGAGAGCATGAGAAAAGAGGCGTATTTTATTCCTCTGCCTGTTGATATTATTATCCCATACATCAGCTCCTCATGCGCAGGACTGCGTTACGAACGGTCACGCTAAATACACCATTTATCAGCCCCAAATGGCCACAGTGTAAGCAAGCAGAGTTCACAGAAACAATTGGGAGTTAATCTTAGATTAGATCAAGCGCTCGAGGTTTGGAGGGTTAGCATAGCCCCGTTAGCTCCTGCTGGATGATGCTACACGAAAAAAAGCATCTTTCTTCATTGAAGGGCATTCAAATGTAGCCATGTATTCAGATGCAAGCAGATTTCAGAAGTGAGTAATTTTGACCCTTCTATACTTTTAGAGAATACTCTAAATTTAAATTATCATTAGCATAATGTCTACTAACAATGTCCCACAGTGTATATACTTAAACATTTCCAATGCATCATCATTTCCATCACATTATTATACATTAATAGCATTCAGTGGTGGAAATTATATTTTAAACATTTCTGCAATAAAATGGCAGAACTCTTTGTCTTGCTGAGGCTAATTTCATTGCTAGCATGTTATGTGTACAACAAAAATGATTACATTATATTTTCATATTTTTTATTTCAAATGCTCAAATCTGTTTTGTCATATTTTATCATAAACATACTCAGACATTGTTGTCTTGATAAAATAACTTTTGAAGTTTTCAAATTATACTTCAAGTTTTCAAAAAAAACATCATTGGGAGCACAGTGGAGATGAAGAACAGTTATACATTTTCAAAAATTTAAATATTTTCCCACAATATATGTCTAAATTGTATGTTAAGATCATTGTTTAAATGATTTTATTATAAGAAGAAGAAGAAATTCTTAGTTATACTACTGCTGCTGCTAGTAATTCATTATATATATATATATATATATATATATATATATATATATATAGACAGATGAAGATAATGATAATAATAATAATAATAATAATAATAATTGTATTAATAACAATAACTGTATTTATAATAATAAATTCTTAGTTATATTACTGCTGTAATTATTATATATAGCTTAAAAACAGCAACAACAATACTACTACTACTACTACTATTACTAATAATAATAATAATAATAATAATAATAATAATAATAATACATTTACTATTATTATTCTTTTTTATATAGTTTAAGTCTGAAGGGCTGGCTCTGGAACAATAGCATTATATAACAATAAAAATTCTCTAATAAAATCCAAATCCAAATTGAAGAAACGCAAATATCTGCAAACATTTTATTAGATTTTAATAGATGTTCAGCAATTACATTTTTTTAAAAAGTGTAAAGCTGCTTTCAACATTACAGTGTATTATGGTCACTAGTGAAGTGTTTGAGACTGTCAGTGTCTTCAAGACATCATTTCCTGTGGCCCTAGGGATATTAGTCACTGCATTCATGGCTCAAGTGTTTGAGCCATAAATGTCTGTGTTCCAGGTTTAACATGAAGGCAGCTTCTTGAATGCTCTTCATGTTCCAACCATCTGCAGAAATGACTATTACAGCACTCAGATATGACCGTCACCTGCCATCACGTTTCAGAATGGCACATTTGACGAGAACGAAGCGTCTCTCAACCTGACATCGCGTGAACCGCCGCGCTATATTTAGACATCAGAGACAGCCTCCAATCTGCCGGTGTTAGAGTCGGCGCAGGTAAACAATGCTTAATCAAGGCCACAGGTGAAGCATGAAGGAGCCGGCATACCTAAACTACCCGATTAAACTATTAAGCTAATAGCTTTTCGTTTTCATCCAAACAAAGGGTGAGGAGAGAGACAGAACGCCAGGGCGAGAAGGGAAGAGCCTATATGAGAGAGAGCGGCGAGAAAGATGATCTTTTGCCCTCTGAAGAGAAGCGGCAATCTGCCGTACTGTGGGGAATTTCTCTATCTCTGAAATGGGAAAGCGAATGAGTGGTAAACACAGCTCCGCTCCTCTCCATCACGCCGGATCAGGCAGACGGTGGAGTCTAATAGGAGAAATCAACAACAGCAGTGCCACCGTAATGAAGAGACGTGTCCTTCATCTGGTCACCTCTGCTGTCAAAGCACGGCTAAAAATAAGCCCAATATATCACGCTTTGGCTGCACTTGAACCGTTGGTCAAAGGGAAAAGGTCAGACGCGTCGCACTTCATCATCTGGGATAAACCAGCGGTGAGGCCAGACACCTCCGAGTGAGCCTATATGATTCGCTCATTTTACACAGCAGGACTCTGGTTCCCAGCATGCACTTTAGCATGAATAAATCATGCAAATTACCACTTTAATGTTATAATAGTGTGATGGTGGTGTTGTTTTCCCTGTGAGCTTTGTGTCTTGTGGCGTTAAAGGAGTATTCTGGGTTCAGTATAAGTTGACAGCATTTGTAATATATATTTTATTTATATATTTTTTAATTTTATTTTATATATTTTTTGGAGAATTTAAAATCAGAAATGTGAAATTTAAAATTACAAAAAAAAATAATAATAATAAAGTATAAATAAAATAAAAATGTGTGTGTGTGTGTGTGTACTTTGTGCAGAAATGTGAACTTTATAATTTTGTTTAAAAAAAACACTACAATGTTGATTACCACAATCATTAAAACAAAACAAAACAAAATAAATTTTGATTATTTTTTTCCAGTTAAAAAGAATAGAATAAAACAAAGCTTGTGTATTAAGCTAAAGCTTGTGGATTAAAATTTATGTATTAAGATTTGTAAATATTTTTACTGTCATTTAAGGTTTTAGGCTTAATGCCATTATATTGTCAGAGCAACAAAATTTGAAAAATGGATATATCTTTACACAGAAAAGGTTAGTAAGCCTTTTTTCACATTAAAATCATGTTAACACATTGTTTACATCTTGTAGCTATTGAAACAGTGAGTATTTGAAGATTTACATATTGGCACCATTCACTTCCATTCAAAGTGCCTCACTGTAACCCAGATTTTTGTGGTAATCAATGTCGATGGAGCTTAAACAAGATTCCTTTAACTAAATAGATATATTTCAGCCAAAATATGGATTGTGTAAAGAGTTTTTGTTTGTTTATTGTATTATGCTGATTCTGAGTGGTCGAGCCGCCAATCTGGGTGAACTACAGTAGTGTTAGTGACCTTATGTGACCCATGGGACAAACAAATGTTTTTTGAGGTGAGGTGGGAAGAGGGTTGGGTTAGTCTGAGGAAAAAGGGTGAGAGGAAACAAAAAAAAGGCTGTGCCAAAAAACTGAAGAAATCAATACAGCAGAGGGGACTAGGTTTCAATTAATTCCGAAGCAGCACGGATGAATTCTTTCCAATTTCCAGCTAATATTGCCTTTCTGCAAGCCTGAACTTTGCCTTGCCATCAACGCACTGTGCAAAGAAAAAAAAAAAACCTCAGAAAAACTGTCAAAAAAGCTGACGAGTGGAAAAAAGAGGGTGGGCAAATGACGAAGAGACAGGAAGCGTCTATCACTCCAAAAGTACAAAAGTGCCAGATGAAACAAATAAGAAAAGAGGAAGGAAAAAAAGAACTTTCGTTTCATCCAATTCCCTTGGTGTTATTCACTGGTAGCCAGAGGGGTGAGATAGAACAAACATGAAAAAGGGATTGCAAAACAATTCCCCTCTCTGGGGATGTATGGTATAGTAAAGGCGATGGCCCCTGACAGGACTAATACGGCACCAGGATTGTACAGTGTTTTAAGAGGGAACGAGATTGAATTTGAAGGATTATCCAATGTCACACCATTATTTTCCACTTCATTTCTGCCTGTGAAAATGACAACAACATAAAAATGGACCCTTTATTTCTGTCAGACCTCTCAGAACAGGCTGATGCTTTTCAAATGAATTCAGCAAAGCTCATTCGGTCTCCCTTTCCTGCAGTGACAACACTTCAAAATCACCTATGAGACAAGCATATCTAGATACACTATATTGCCAAAAGTATTGGGTCACCCCCTTCTAATGAACAGGTTTGACTACTTTAGTAATTTCCATGAGTACAAATCTTAATGTTTAAGCATATAATGATATTCTATGGAATTGTGTGCTTCTAATTTTAAAGCAACAGTTTGGACAGGACCCTTTTCTATTCTAACATGACAATGCCTCTGTGTATAAGGCAAGGTTCAAAAAGAAATGATTGATTTAGTCAGTGTGGAAGAACTTGACTGGTCTGCAGAAAGCCAAGTCCTAATCCAAGCTGAATACCTCTGGTGTGACTTTAAATGCAGATCTTGAGCCAAAAACTCTTTACCAAACACCAATGACTTGTATATGGACAAATGTATTGGGACACCCCCTTCTTTAGAACAGAAAAAGGCACTTCCAAAACTGTGGCAACAAAGATGGAAACATAATTCATGTATTTAAAAATTGTATTTCCATCTCTGTTGCAACAGTTTTGGAAGTGTCTAAAATGACTGTACCCATATGTACAAGTCATTGGTGTTTGGTGATGAGTTTTTGGTTCAAGGTCTGCATTTAAAGTCACACCAGAGGTGTTCAGCTTGGATTAGGACTTGGCTTTCTGCAGACCAGTCAAGTTCTTCCACACTGACTGAATCAATCATTTCTTTTGAACTTTGCCTTATACACAGAGGCATTGTCATGTTAGAATAGAAAAGGGTCCTGTCCAAACTGTTGCTTTAAAATTAGAAGCACACAATTCCCTAGAATATCATTATATGCTTAAAAATTAAGATTTGTACTCATGGAAATTACTAAAGTAGTCAAACCTGTTCATTAGAAGGGGGTGGCCCAATACTTTTGGCAATATAGTGTATATTCAAAATCAGTCATCGATTTTGCTGAACGATTACTAGACCAAATGGTTTTTTAAAAACTCTGTATAATTAAGCCAGTTTCACCTGACCTGAAAAAATACACAGTTTTTATGGGGGTGTTTAAAACAGATCATCTTAAAAATGCAACAATGACGTAAAATGGTTAAAAAAAACAGTGTGACATCATGAAGATTAATTTAAGAAATTTTAAATTGTAAACTGGTAACTGTTAAAGTAATTGATGTTAAACAATGAAGCACTATGCTTTTCTTTCCATTGACTTCCATTTGCAGTAGATGCGTGCTAATGCTGAAGACTAGAGAAATGAGCTCATACAAAGTAATAGATATGGAAACATCACTGCATGACCATTTATCTGAATTAAAACCCGCAAATTTTAAAGCTTTTAGCATTGCAGGAAAGTAGAGCAGATTGTATATTTTTACATTTGGATTCATTATTTGTTATATATATTTAAAAAAAACGCTTCTGAGTGATGCCATATCATGAGCAACTAAAAATATATTTAAAAATTAAATACAAAAACAAACACAAATAACATAAAATCACTAACTGACCTATCAAACATATCCTATCAACCAGCGAACCATTGTTACGGTGGCCTAGTAGTGCACAACACAACAAAATTAGCACAACAAGCCACCCGCAACACAACGAAATTAGCACAACACAATGGAAACAAACAGCAACAAAACGAAATTAGCACAACACAACAAACAAGCCGAAACACAACAAAATTAGAACACAACAAACAAGTCGCAACACAATGAAATTAGCACAACACAACAAACAAGCCGAAACACAATGAAATTAAAATACAACAAACAAGTCGCAACACAATGAAATTAGCATAACACAACATAAGTCGCTACACAATGAAATTAGCACAATACAACATAAGTCGCAACACAACGAAATTAGCACAACACAACATAAACAAGCCGCAACAACAAAATTAGCACAACACAATGGGAACAAGACGCAATACAATGAAATTAGCACAACACAACGGGAACAAGATGCGATACAATGAAATTAGAACAACGGAAACGAGCCGCAACACGACGAAATTAGCACAACAAATGGGAACAAGACGCAACAACAAAATTAGCACAATACAACATAAACAAGTCACAACACAACGAAATTAGCACAACGCAACATAAACAAGCCACAACAACGAAATTAGCACAACACAACGGGAACAAGATGCAATACAATGAAACTAGCACAACACAATGGAAACGAGCCACAACACAACGAAATTAGCACAACAAATGGGAACAAGACCTAACAACGAAATTCACAATACAACATAAGTCGCAACACAATGAAATTAGCACAACACAACATAAACAAGCCGCAACACAACAAAATTAGCACAACACAATGGGAACAAGACACAATACAATGAAATTAGCACAATACAATGGAAACAAGACGCAACACAACAAAATTAGTCCTATGCGTTGTGGAGATTTGATTGTGTTGTGGAGATTTGGATGTGTTGTGCACTACTGAGCCACCATACATTGTGATCCATTCCAAACATCAAAACAGTTACTTTATACACAAACATTGTACAAACTTGTAAAAGCCAAAAAGAAAATTTGTTTATGATTAGTAACAGTAAGGGTTGGAGCCATATATAAAGTTCAGCCAATCAGCTGTCAGATCAATCAGCTGTGGTGGTAATATAATATCACTTCCCTTGTAAGCAGTAAGGGCAGTTTAAGACTAACCGACTGATTTAGCAAAGGTAAAAGTCAACTGGATATTAAAAAGTCTTGATCTTAAAGAATTATTATGGGTTGGCTATAATTCACTGATGGCACCACATTCTGCTGTCCTGTTCATTTCCTTGTTGTTAAATCACAGTTATTACATTATTTTGAAACAAATTTTTGCACACATCATTTCTAAGACATCCCTGCGTGTAAACACCATTGCAAACCCACTCACGCTGTCACGTGTCACCATCTTCGAACAAAGACACTATCACGGAAACTAGGAATGACCTTTAAAAGCTGAATGCCATGCTGAACAAGTGAGATGTCGATTTTCTGCTAATTTTGCCATCTGAAGATTGTATAATCAGTGGATAATTTCAAGCATAGTGTCAATATCACAGCCTAAACACATAACTGACAGATGTTTAATGCACCTTATAGTTTAAGAATGCAGTTTGAATGGAGCATTAACTTTAATCATCTGTCCACTGCGAGGAAATGGTGACAGTAGCAAAACCACCGATGCCTCCTCATTCACACACAGAATCAACGGGCATCAGCTGCCCTTCAAATTGTGTCAGTCTTTCCTTACTAATAAAAACAGTCACGATGGAAGAGTCTTGGTTCAGCAGCTGTGATTGTTGTTTTCACTCTTCGTCATATGTTCTCTTTTTTTCCTTCAGGATATTGTGGAAATAGGGTGAATTACTGAGTTTGCATCTTAAGCGCTTGGTAACGAGCGAGGGGACAGCTGCTGTCACTGAGCTAGCGTGGCAGCTAACTCTGTAAACATCAGCTCTGCTGTTTACCTCGTTCCCATAATGCACTACAACACCAACTTTTGACAGCTGCTGGAGAAACGGCGCTGTGGGTGGGAGGCCAAAAACATTTGGAGAAGATATTTTCAGATATCAGTTAGCAAGAAATGAAAAGACTTGTGAAGTTTTCGATTTTCGAGAATAAATGTGAGAGGGGTGTTTTCCCCCCCATTGAGAGATCTGGTACGAATTACCACTCAATATCTTAGATGCTTCTGTGTGCATGAAGAAACTGCTCTTATTGATTTAAATTCTCTACTGGTGCGTCCCAAGACACTGGCGCTGACAGAAGTTACTGATGATCTCTCCCTTTCATTCTCGTTCTCTCTCTCGATACCTAGATCATCCCTTTCAGCTGTTGAATCGCTAACTCTGCTTTCTTTAAGCCCCTTCAATGGTAGTTCACTTTTAGATACAAAAACTTTAGCTTCACGAGTCCGTTTCACGCTTTTAACAGCTTTTCAAAGAAAATGTCAGTAATCAATACAGATACTCTTAAATGGCCATCAAAGAATAAACAGTATGGTAGTTACAGCATCTACCAGCTAACTAGCTTGTACTGACTGAATCTGTAATAGAAAGTGAGCTCTTAGTAATCATAGTTAGTCAACGCCGATTAATTTGGGTGTATTTCAGTTATAATGTTTCTTTTGATTTGCAAGCCCTTGATTCAAGTGTTTCAATTCTGATTCGTTTGGCCATATTTTAGTCATGTTCGTTTTGATCTGCAAGCTCGATTCAATCAAATCGGTTCAATTGTGATTCATTTGGGTATCGTTCCATTATAATGTTCACTTTGATTCTCAAGATTTTGATTCAATTCAATTCTGATTTGATTCTGATTCATTTGAGTATATTTCAGTTATAATGTTTGTTTTGATCAAGTGTGTCGCACTAGTCCTCAAAAGTGAAGACATCGCGTCTCGATCGCCCCCTGGTGGCTGGTCCCAGTATAGGTTATAAACCCTGCCCTCTCCATGTAATCAAATGGGACGTGAGACAAACTAAATAATTACATTTTACTTCAAATATTTTGTTTTCAAACATGGTTTTTGTCATTTAATGTAGATTTTATCACTCTGATGTCAGTTCAAGTGTTCATTTTTTAAATAAGTTTGGTTTTAGTTAGTTATGTGATGCTATAAAAACGGGAGTTTGACATCATGATTGACAGCTCAGACTGACAGCTTCTGAGGTGCAAACGGATTTTTCGTGATTTTCAGGAAGAGATTGGAATTGTATTTACCTTATTTCAACACAAGCCTCTTATACGGAAATCAGCAGACAAAAATTGGAGCAGTCAGGCTAATTTTTTTAAAAAAAAAGAGTCAGAGGCGTGTGCTTGCGATCGACTCAGCGGGACTGTGGGCGGGACGCGGCTCCACTTCGCTCGCTACTGCGCAGACTCGGGTCCAAGTTCGCTATTGCGCAGACTCGGGTCCCAAGTTCACTACTGCGCAGATTCGGGTCCCAAGTTCACTACTGCGCAGACTCGGGTCCCAAGTTCACTACTGCGCAGACTTGGGTCCCAAATAAGCGCAATATGGCCATGCCCTATTGGGACGATGGCGGCTTCACTTTCCTTCAATGGAAGTGAGTGAAGGTGCGTCGGCCATCTTTTTTTTTACAGTCTATGATTTTGATTTGCAAGCTTTTGAGTCAATTAAAGTGTTTAGATTCTAATTAATTTGGATATATTTTAGTCGTGTTTGTTTTGATCTGGGATCTCAACCAATTAAATTGGTTCAATTCTGATTCATTTGTGTATCATTCAGTTATAATGTACAATTTGATTCACAAGCTCTTGATTCAATTCTGATTCATTTGGGTTTATTTCAGTTATAAAGTTCATTTGATTTGCAAGCTCTTGATTCAATAAAATTCTGATTAGATTCAGATTCATTTGGATATATTTCAGTTATAATGTTTGTTTTGATTTGCAAGCTCTTGATTCAACTAAAGTGTTTCAATTCCGATTAATTTGGATATATTTTAGTCATGTTTGTTTTGATCTGCAAGCTCGATTCAATCAAATTGGTTCAATTTTGATTAATTTGATAATGTACATTTTGATTCACAAGCTCTTGATTCAATTACATTCTGTTTCAATTCTGATCATCTGGGTGTATTTCAGTTATAATGTTCATTTAATTTGCAAGCTCTTGATTTAATTAAATTATGATTTGTTGCTGATTCATTTGAGTATATTTCAGTTATAACATTTGTTTTGATTAACGCATTCTTGATTCATTTAAGTTCTGATTCATTTAAATTTATTTCAGATATAATTTTCATTTTGCTAATGTATGAAAAACCCTTTCTCGACAGTTGCAAATTAATCTTCACTCTGGTAACTTGTCTTTAATGTAGGAGCTATTCGCTAAAAGAACCAGCTCATAAGATTCATCCATTTTGGAAATCGAGTTACCACCTAATCCTCTAACAGGTACATTCTAAATATATTCATCTTAAAAACATACAATAACAACTCATGCCCTAGACTATAATACTGTGAACAAACTAAACAAATCAATTTCACTGTTGTGCGATACAGATGACATCAGTATGAGTTTGTGGACAGGGCAGATCTCGGCATTCGAACAACACTTTCTGACGATTGCGTCATTTTTAGCTCTGAAACAGTATCGGAGTGCTGACTCAACTATTCCTATTGGTCTGCAAAGATCATGTAACACTGCTGAAATAACACGAACACAAACACTCTGCCAGACAGTTATCATCTGTCAAACCAGTTTCACAATTTATTTTTGACTTTTCCTTCAGGTCACACACTCCATTCCTCTACGGGTACAGGTCACTTGATGAAACAGAAAATTAAATATATAACGGACTGAAGGTGAGTCTGGTCAACAAAAAACTATTTTACATGAGATGTGAAAATCTAAAGCAGAAGCCAGTAAGCACACAAACTGTACACCTCCAAAACAACTTGACAATGAAATTACAGATGGAATTATTTAAAAAAAAAAAAATTCCTTTTCCTTCAAAGAAACACATCACACTGTAGCAAGCACCTTTGAGCAAGTTCTGTACATCAGTATTCAGATGGAAAAGCTGTTTGTTTGAAACAGACTCTCCCATCAGAACAGCAGGCGTCTCCCACTCCAACATCCACATCTGCAATCCACCAGCGCTCGCTCCCGTGTGCACACAAGCTGTTTCCTTCATTAAAGACAAATAAGTCTGACATGATCAAGCAGTGTACGACAAGATGTGTGAGAATTTATTTCCTAAACCAGATATATAGGAACAGCTGTATTTAAGAGCTACAAGCTGAAGTGTGTGAATTTAAAATGTTAAAATACTTTCTGTAAAACAGTTTAATATTCACACACACGCTATTCAATCATCAGGAAAACACAGAAAAAGGCCACTATGACCCTCATCTCTGCTGATGTACATGACTCAAACAGCTGGAGTGGGATATTTCCCAACCAATCATAGTTTTAATTTCAGTTTAGTGTGGGATATTTTTCTGCATTTACATTGCACTGTAAATATTCTTCACTGCCAAACATGAACATATTTGTGTATTTATACACAACTTCAACATTTTGGAAATATTGACTGCACCAGTGTTCGATTCTGATCTTTGCAGATGTTTATTTAATCGAGCTGTAATGCAATAATATCCCATTTAATTCATTCCGCCTCTGCTGCAGACTTGCTCCTTCTTGTTTTGTAAAATCAAGATAAATTTAGATTTCACAGTAGAAATCTCACTGCTAAACACAGAGAACTTTTAAACATGACACTTTTATATATAATTCTATATAATTTTAATTATGTTATTTGATGTATAATGTAATATTTTTTGTAGATGTGTTGTTACATATATATATATATATATATATATATATATATTCATTTATTTAAATATATTTTATAATTATATAAAACAAATTATATAAAAGATAGATAAATAGATAGATAGATAGATAGATAGATAGAATTATATAAAGTCATATATAAAACACATTTTTAGCATACCTAATTTATGTATTGCACATCTAAATATGTAATAAAAGGGATACCCATATTATTAATAATAAAGCTAATATATAAACCTATCCCTGAGATACAGGTCTATGATTATAGACCTCAGTTTAATGGCTTATGCAAAAATCGTTCTACAATTTACATGCCCCGAAACGACACAAAAACAATGTTACTGACTGGTTGCAATCCATTCAGAATAAGCTATCAGCCTAGAATAAAGCAGATAGGCTAGTCTTGATTGTCATTTACTGTCTTCTCCCTCTGGGTGAACGATCTGTGACCCCTGACACAGGTTTTTTGTGGCTTGCGTTTTCTAAACAGAGTTCTGATGAACACCATCATCCACGATCTAATTTTATGCTAATGAAATTGCATCAATTCCAAACACCTCAGCAGGAATTTAATAATCAGTAGTAACAAGTGAGATTACAGCTTTTGAAGAGCCTGTGATACTAGTCCCGTCTCTCTCTCTCCCCTAATCTCACACATCAGTGCTTCTAGTGATAGTGTCTAACTGAAGCTCTAACACACATCCACTCACTTGGCTAATTAACTAAGACCCCTCACGAGGTGCCCTTCATCCCCAGGCTAGGTTGAGCTGAAGCAAACCGAAATGAAACGCACTCCCCTCGCTGAGCCTGAATTTAACACCCAAAACGGCCCGTATTTCACCCTCTTACTGCCTTACCAATACCAGAGACCCCCGAGGACGTACAATTCTCCCTCAGACAGAGATTGTGATTTTCTCTCCTGCTCTTTTAACAGGAAGGTTCACCTTCTCTCTTAGTAAGAGACGTTGTCCTCTGTTCTCTCGGCTCCTGTGAGATTGCGTTTCTATCTTTATCCACGTTTCATTAGGTCTATTCGTCTCCAGTGGCAGGGTTGTTCTATGTATATTCACCGGTTATTAGAGAACACTTCTCAGTCACCACGGTGGTCTAACAGCAGCCAATTACAAACACTGCGCCAGTCTCACATGCTGACCCCTGTTGCATTGTGGGTCCTCCCTGGAGTGTCATACATCTCATTCGTTTAGTCGATGCGGATTTCTCACTGCTACACTAAATGCCAATAGTTTGTGTGAAAGCACCTGATTAATGGTGGGGAAAATGGTCAGCGATGTGAAGGGAAAAAAAATGTTGAAGGAACAGTCATTTACTCACAGTCATGGCAGTGAAATGCAAAAGGAGATTTAAAGCACAATATTCAGAAATAAAATGATCTGCAGAGAGAACAAAAAAATACTACATAACAGGTCCATATGACTTGCACTCTGTGCTCCAAAGCTTTTGAAGTCATAAACATTTATTTTAATATATTAAAATATATCATATGTATTTAAGGTTTTATTTTCAGTTAAAAAATAAAATATATAGAAAACTAAAACTGAAAAAGATGATTGAAAAACAAAAGTTAACGTGGAGATCACTGAAATACTACAAAATCACTAACACAATAAATATCTCTAATACAATAAAATATTTCTCACAATTACTTCAAATTAAAAAGATTTCAAATAAATAACTTAAATAAAATGATGAATTTTATTTATTCATATTTTATTTTAATATATTATTTAATATATTTTAATCTCCTTTTCTTTTTAAAACAGTTTGAAGACGTCTGGGCATCGAGGTTATGAGTTTCTGGAGTTTTGGTGTTGGAATTTGGTCCCATTCTTGCCTGATATAGGTTTCCAGCTGCTGATGAGTTCGTGGTCGTCTTTGACATTTTTTCTGTTTAATGATGCGCCAAATGTTCTCTATGGGTGAAAGATCTGTACTGCACGCAGGCCAGTTCAGCACCCAGACTCTTCTACTACGAAGACATGCTGTTGTAATAGCTGCAGGATGTGGTTTTGCATTGTCCTGCTGAAATACACAAGGCCTTCCCTGAAATAGACATCGTCTGGAGGGGAGCATATGTTGCTCTAAAACCTTTATATATCTTTCAGTGCCTTCCAAAACATGCAACCTGCCCATACCAAATGCACTTATGCACCCCCATACCATCAGAGATGCTGGCTTTTGAACTGAACGCTTATAACACGCTGGAAGGTCTCCCTCCTCTTTAGCCCGGAGAACACGGCGTCCATGATTTCCAACAAGAATGTCAAATTTGGACTCGTTTGACCATAGAACACTTTTCCACTTTGAAACGGTCCATTTTAAATGAGCCTTGGCCCAAAGGCCACGACGGCGCTTCTGGACCATGTTCACATATGGCTTCCTTTTTGCATGATAGAGCTTTAGTTGGCATCTGCAGATGGCAGGCGGATTGTGTTTACTGACAGTGGTTTCTGTAAGTATTCCTGGGCCCATTTAGTAATGTCAATAACAGAATCATGCCGATGAGTGATGCAGTGTCATCTGAGGGCCCGAAGACCATGGGCATCCAACAAAGGTCTTCGGCCTTGTCCCTTACACACAGAGATTTCTCCAGTTTCTCAGAATCTTTTGATGATGTTATGCACTATAGATGATGAGATTTGTAAAGCCTTTGCAATTTGACGTTGAGGAACGTTGTTTTTAAAGTATTCCACAATCTTTCTACACACTCTTTCACAGATTGGAGAACCTCTGCCCATCTTTACTTCTGTTACAGATGGAACAGAGGAAGCGTTCGGATCCATTTGCAGATCTTTATTCATAAACATGGTCGAAACACAGGCAGGGTCGAACAACAGCAAACGGGTATGGCATGGGCAAGACACAAGAGTAAACCTAGGGCAAGCGTGGGTCTTCGATCGGCGAACGTAATCCAGGGAGCAAAACACCAGAGATAATCCGTAAACACGAGCAAAGTTTCAGGCAGGAGCAAACAGAGTCCAAACGGCAAGACGAAAGAGCAATCCAAAATAAACAGGCAATAATCAAAACACAGGAAATCCAGGCAAGGAACTAGACTGAGACTAGGACTAGAAAATAAGCAAAGGCGAACAGGCTCCATAGTGTAGCTGCGCGAAGACAGCGATAATGCTAACAATACTCAGCAGTGGCAGAGAGGAAGTCCATGGCTTATGTAGGGTGTGTGATTGTGTGATGGGTCTCAGGTGTGAGCGTGTGATTAGTGAAATGGCTGCTAGGAAATGTAGTCCGGGGTAATGTGAAACAGTCTGTGCAATGTGAGAGTCAATATGATGGAAGGGCGACCTCTTGTGGGTATCGGGCGGAAGACCACAGACTGGATTCGTGACAAACTTCTGAGAGACTCTGCCTCTTCTAAGACATCCCTTTTATAGCTAATCATGTTACAGACCTAATGTCAATTAACTTAAACTGAAAAAAATGATTTTTTTTAAACTACAAAACAATTTGTTGTAGCTACATTTAATTAAAAAATTATGTTGAAAGCTAGCCAACTAAATTTGTTTATTTAAATGTAGCTAAAATAAATTGATTGCAACCACTTACCTTAAAAAAATTTAGTAAATTCAATGAATCATTTTTTTTTCATTGTAGTTGCCAGATGTTCTCCCAGCTGAATCTTTTTAAAATTTCTTGCTTTTTCAGCCCTTTGTTGCCCCCGTGCCTACTTTTTTGAGACTTGTAGCAGGCATCAAATTTGAAATGAGCTCATTTAGTGGATAAGTGTAACGTTTCTCCATTTAAACATTTGTTATGTTCTCTATGTTCTATTAGGGCTGTGCAATTAATCGAAATTCAGTTTCGATTTCGATTTCGGCCTCCAACGATTATGAAAATACAGTAATCGTGATAATAAAATTATAGCGCCCCATCCCGCCCCCTTTCCAGCGGTGCTCTTTCATTCCTCCATAAAAGCCCAATTTCAGTGCAAATCAGTAAAATCATGTAACGAGACTTTTGCTAAATGGGATGTGCTTGATTTATTTAAGTTGATTAGATTTATTCATGTTTTTAAAAGTGTGAAAGAGAACTTGCGCTTCCTCGGGAATATTACTGTGTATGCGCGCAGAGACAGAACACAACACAGACATGTAAAGTCATCTTTTAGCGGCGCTTAGTGATTATTCATGTAAACCCTCGTCGGTTATGTAATAAATGAACGTGAAGAGTTGAGAATGAAAATACATGTGTAACAGTAAATTGGATCCGTGCGGCTCTTAAAGTGACAGCGGGTTAATATTCCTGCGGCCGACTGTGTGCTTTATATTAATCAAACAACAAAAGACAAATTCAAAATCACTCACTGCTCTTGACTGAAAAACATTTGAAACTTCAATAAGAAACAAAGGAAGTTTAATTCTTACAGTGAAGGTTATGCTGTTTTATTTTACATTAGATTATTCAATTTCTCTAGTAGGCTGTTAACTGAATAGCTACTTTAGACTTGCATTAAAAAACAAATCACAGTTTGTTTCATTTGTAACTTTTTTAATTCTGTTGTATTCTTTTGCTTTTTTATTACTGGCATTGTATTCCTTTGCTTTATTTTTACTGGCAGTTTAATTATTTTAAATAATTTTGAGGACCATTTTTGTTTTTTAACTATTAGTTACTCTGGTATTATGCTGTGGTATTGAGAATTGTGACATTTCGCTGGTCTCTAAAATTTAGATGTCATAGCAACCTTATATATATTTGATATATATATATATATACACACATATATATATATATATATATATATATATATATATATATATATCACTATCTTCAAATAAATCTTTCATGTAAAGTTTTGGTCATATGGCCCACTAATAATCATTTTAAATAATCGTGATTACAATATTGACCAAAATAATCGTGATTATGATTTTTGTCATAGTCGAGCATCCCTATGTTCTATTGTGAATAAAATATTGGCTCATGTGATTTGAAAGTCTTTTAGCTTTCATTTTATTCAAATTTTAAAAACATCCCAACATTTCCGGAATTCGGGTTGTATATTACATATACAAATGCACATATATACATATCAGCAACATAAAACTCACAATTAATACATTAATAAAATTTATACACTGACAATGCATCAAGAAAACTTTTTAATTCAATATTTTACATTAAAATAAATGTATTTATATGAATTTTAATAAATATCATTTAATTGCATTGCTGTCATTGTACAGGGCATCAAACTTGTTAAAAAAGCTTATACATTGCACATATTCAGTTTTGCCACATCAAAAAAGCTTACAAAATACAATAATTAATGACTTTTGTGAACACAGAGCGCAACTGTAATATAGACGACTTGAAATTGATTAAATAAAATGGCATCGAAACAACATGAGGTTTATTAAATGATGATGTAACTTGTGAATTACTCCTATAGTAAGAAACAACGCCGAAAGTATGTCCTGTAGCTCAACTGTTTCAGCGCAGCGCTAGCAACAGAAGTCCCGGGTTTGATTCTAATGGAATACACATGCTCTTAAAGTCACTTTGGACACAAGCATCTGCCAAAAGTATAAATGTTTAAAACAATAATACATCAAGGGTGTGCTAACTTAATTGAAAGGCTCCAGCCAAATCAGTTTCTTTTCCCTTTCCCATTATCTCTGTCTCTTGTTGCTGTCAGAGTGGCATGCCCTTGCGGAGGTTAATTTGTTTTACGAGTCACCCTGCGCATCAATCAGGGGCCACACGCGCATTCCCAATTACAACCCGGCTCTGAAAAACACACATAATGTAACCTATGTGATCTCGCATGCCCAGATTTCCCATCACACGTTAAATTACACAAGAACAAACCCACATTAAGATCTGCTTAATCTGTCCCTCCATCTCGCTCTCCTCCACTGCCTGAAAGGAGTGAGATGAGAGCAAACGAGTGGGAAAAGGGAAAAACTTTCATGTTTATGATAAGAAGGCCGATCGAAAAAAACGATTGCTGATTGATTGCAGTTCTGTGATGTCAGCGGGAGAAGAAATGTCTCATTAAAAGTGTAGGAGTGAACGCAAGAAAACATCACGACCTCAGAGCAGAGAAAAATCATGGATTTTAGAGATGCGACATTGATATAAAATTAAACACTTGTAGTAAGATGACATGTCCTGTGATCTAAAGTCATTTTAAACAGTGTTTAGCTAATTATGTAGCTGTACTGTTTATAGTAATAAAGAGGTTACATTGAATTTAAGATATTATGTTTATTTTACAAATAAAGAACCCTTATATCTATCTATACAGGTGCATCTAAATTAGAATGTCGTGGAAAAGTTCATTTATTTCAGTAATTCAACTCAAATTGTGAAACTCGTGTATTAAATCAATTCAGTGCACACAGACTGAAGTAGTTTAAGTCTTTGGTTCTTTTAATTGTGATGATTTTGGCTCACATTTAACAAAAACCCTCCAATTTTTTTTGTGAATTATTGGCCTTCTGGAAAGTATGTTCATTTACTGTATATGTACTCAATACTTGGTAGGGGCTCCTTTTTCCTTTAACCTTTTGAGCGGTACGGTCCCACATATGGGATTTTTATTTCCGTGCCCCTGGGAGTATGGTCCCACATATGGGATTTAGAACGTTCCATGACGTCGCATAACTGCCAAATTCAAACTGTGGTTTCGCGCGTTTACTGGCTCTGAGCCAGAGAGAGATGTGCACTGTGCTTGTCATATTATCACAACTATGCTGTGTTCTTAACCACATAATGCTTATTTTAGGTTTCAGACATTTAAATACACATATGTACTAGTAAAACAATACATTTAGAGCTTGTAAAATACACACAGATGTCTATGGAAGCAACAATAACAATCCATTCAAATTTAATTTGCCGATGTGTTTTATTCATATCAGATACTCATAGTGTATGTAACTAAAAAGTTCACTCTGTTCTTCACCCAGTTCACCGGCCACTTACTTGCATGTATTTTGGGAGAAATTGATTAATTAACGTGCTGTAAATCCGACTGACAGGACTCTCTGAACTGCGGCGCGAACAAACATGGCGGCGCCCATCTCACGTTACAGACCACGATCAAGATCATTTATAAAGGTGTTTAAACGACAAAACACACTCATTTACACATATTTGTAAATCGGAATATCAGATTGTTCATGACATGGTAAGCAAGTTTGTGAATATATTAAATAAAAAAGGAAAAACAAAATAAAAGCGATCCATCTGTCATACAGTGTTATTGTGGCCGCGGTGTGTCACGTGACAAGAATGGCGCGTTGCCATGGAAACAGTAAGGGGAAACGTTCTAAAATAACGGTCGCCTTAAAAAAACTCACTCTGGGGGGACCGCTAGAATATTTTAAACTCACCAGTGAAAGGGTTAATTACTGCCTCAATTCGGCGTGGCATGGAGGTGATCAGTTTGTGGCACTGCTGAGGTGGTATGGAAGCCCAGGTTTCTTTGACAGTGGCCTTCAGCTCATCTGCATTTTTTGGTCTCTTGTTTCTCATTTTCCTCTTGACAATACCCCATAGATTCTCTATGGGGTTCAGGTCTGGTGAGTTTGCTGGCCAGTCAAGCACACCAACACCATGGTCATTTAACCAACTTTTGGTGCTTTTGGCAGTGTGGGCAGGTACCAAATCCTGCTGGAAAATGAAATCAGCATCTTTAAAAAGCTGGTCAGCAGAAGGAAGCATGAAGTGCTCCAAAATTTCTTGGTAAACGGGTGCAGTGACTTTGATTTTCAAAAAACACAATGGACCAACACCAGCAGATGACATAGCACCCCAAATCATCACAGACTGTGGAAACTTAACACTGGACTTCAAGTAACTTGGGCTATGAGCTTCTCTACCCTTCCTCCAGACTCTAGGACCTTGGTTTCCAAATGAAATACAAAACTTGCTCTCATCTGAAAAGAGGACTTTGGACCACTGGGCAACAGTCCAGTTCTTCTTCTCCTTAGCCCAGGTAAGATGCCTCTGACGTTGTCTGTGGTTCAGGAGTGGCTTAACAAGAGGAATACAACAACTGTAGCCAAATTCCTTGACACGTCTGTGTGTGGTGGCTCTTGATGCCTTGACCCCAGCCTCAGTCCATTCCTTGTGAAGTTCACCCAAATTCTTGAATCGATTTTGCTTGACAATCCTCATAAGGCTGTGGTTCTCTCGGTTGGTTGTGCATCTTTTTCTTCCACACTTTTTCCTTCCACTCAACTTTCTGTTAACATGCTTGGATACAGCACTCTGTGAATAGCCAGCTTCTTTGGCAATGAATGTTTGTGGCTTATCCTCCTTGTGAAGGGTGTCAATGATCGTCTTCTGGACAACTGTCAGATCAGCAGTCTTCCCCATGATTGTGTAGCCTAGTGAACCAAACTGAGAGACCATTTTGAAGGCTCAGGAAACCTTTGCAGGTGTTTTGAGTTGATTAGCTGATTGGCATGTCACCATATTCTAATTTGTTGAGATGGTGGGTGAATTGGTGGGTTTTTGTTAAATGTGAGCCAAAATCATCACAATTAAAAGAACCAAAGACTTAAACTACTTCAGTCTGTGTGCACTGAATTTATTTAATACACGAGTTTCACAATTTGAGTTGAATTACTGAAATAAATTAACTTTTCCACGACATTCTAATTTATTGAGATGCACCTATATATATATATATATATATATATATATATATATATATATATATATGTGTATTCTAAAGGTTCCTTTTTATTTTTTCTTTAAATTTAAATAATTTCCTTAATTAATTGTTTGATTTCTTAAATATTCCATGTAGCCTTTCCATTAATATAAACAGAGCAGCTACATGCAAATAATTAGCACTATATACTGTGTACACACACACACACACACACACACACACACACATATATATATATATATATATATATATATATATATATATGTATATATATATATATTAGTGCTGTCAATCGATTAAAAATTTTAATTGCATTAATCACAGTCATGGACTGTGATTAATTGATTTAATCGCATTGATCACAGTCATGGACTGTGATTAATCACAATTAATCGCAAATTTAAAATACTAGGATTTATCTGTAAATGTGTTGAAATAAAGAAACGCATGACAAACTAGTTTAAGGAAACAGAACCTTTCACACCTCCGCCAGGTATGAGACATAATCCTTATTATTCTTTTATCTTTATTCTTCTGTTTTTATTCAGCCATTATCAGCCTTTATACTGGCAATAAAACATTTACCAAGCCACATCACTTCAATCCCAGTAAACAGTTACCCAACTATTATCAAAAGTATTTCTAAATAAATACAACAAAACATTTTCTTGCGACCTTACGTGAAGTATTATGACAAAATGCATTATGAAGAAGAACTGCACCTGTTCTGCAGCTGCATTAGAGCTAACATTAGCATCATGCTACATAAGACAATTTATGAGATTATTAGTACACTTTTACTCAAAACTCACTTTAAACCAGCATCTAGTGTGTAAATCACATTTACATTTATTAATTCAGATTTTTACATAAATATTTTCCAACAGTTCGTTCCAGACCTTGAATTTGGGATATATATTCAGCTGTATATATGTGCACACACATATAGAATGATTGAAGAACACAAATCTTCAGAAGTATCTGAAAAGGACAGTGGGTCCAATACTTTGACTTTTTTTCTCTTTTCTTCCTCAATTCCCTCTCTGTAGACAGTCGAAGTGCTTCTCTCTGTCACACACATGCGTGCTTGGCAAGATTCTGTCAGAAATCCCAGCGGTGAACAGGGCAGGGCGCTGGGGAGGGTTTGAAGGTGTAATTAGCATTCAGAGTCTGTTTGCTGTCAGACCATCTGACTCACTTAAACATGCACAGCACACACATATACACACACACACTCTCTGCATTTAGCACTTACTACAGGACACACACACACACCATGCAAATCTCTCCATTCTTACTCAGTACATATCCTAATGTTTACCAGACTCGCACATACACACACTCAGAGGCTCAGAGCACAAGCCCTCTGACCGATCCACCAAACCATCATCTCTCTAATGTGACTGACTAAACCACACATGAACTGCCAGCTGCTGCCCTGCTCAACGCCATCAACACACACACGGGAGACAGCCTGACAACATAGAAGCCATATCACACACATAATAAATACTCTCACCATTACTCACCTACACATTTTTATCGTCCCTTAAATAAATTGAGTCATGCACATAACGATAGTTGATGACCGGGACAAAAATAAATAAGGGTTTGATGCAAAAACGCCAACAAAAGTAACAGAAGTGCTCCAGAAACACTTCTATATTCAATATAACATCATTGTATTTCATTCTAGGTGTATGTATTGAATAAAATATGTATTGAGTGCTCTCACAAACATCGGTTCTGAGAGGAAGTGCTGTCTTAGTTACTGTATTTAATATTTCCTTCAAATTAGAAAACTTGATCCTCATAAAATTTAAATACATATGAGGATGTGCATCAAATTTACACTTAAATGCCAATTAATTGACAGATCACAAGACGAACATCAAACTGTAGCTATGAACTGCTTAAATCATGGATTCTGGCAGATTTACTGAGTAGAAACTGCTGTTTGTGTGCTTGTGTATGCTTTTCCAAACTTCATGTTTCTTAATAAAAGCCTATATTGCAAAAATTGAATAAATAGGTTTATAACAAGTTTTCTGCTGCATGCATCCTGTAACAAAACAAGACTCCACATCTCGGTGCTGCTTTTGGGATGCAACACCACATTACTCATGTGCACAGTATGAATGCTGTAACCTGCTAACTTTACAGCTTGGTTATAATAGTGTTTTTTGTTAAAGTTGTCACGGATCGGCCAGGCTCGCTCACCACTTAATCACAACGCACGCCCTCACCAGATTTCTGATTGCACGCACCTGTTCAATATTACCACACTCATCAAGATGGCTTAAAAAGCACACACCTCACTTCACTCAGTGTCTGGTCTCGTTTGTACGAAGTGGACTCTTATGCTACTCTTACGAAAGATTGATATCCTTACCTTCCTTGTGTACTTACCTCCTATGTCTGTCTCCTCCTTCATCTCCATTTGATCATTGCGGACTGCTACGGTGAGGTGTGTTCTTCCATCCATCCATTCTCCACCGATTCCATGAACTCCTGTAAGAACAAGAATACCTATTACAAACCCGTTTACCCAGTGAACTTATCTATTGAACTTATTACTCACCTGCCATTCTCCAAACTGCCTCCGTTGCCTATATTTCAAATAAACACACCTACTGTTGATTCTAACCTTCTGTGTGAGTCTCCATCCATAACAAAAGTAACACTTAATCTATTAAAAATCTATTTAAAAAAAAAGCAAAAATTCAACAAAAAAACAAACGAATATAAGAAAAAAATTACTTGTTGAATTACTAAAATCACTAAACCTAAAATAAAACATTAACTAAAATGACAAGAAAACCCTTCAACTTAAACTAAAATGAAAACTGAAAAAAGTAGTTCAAAATTTCAATATTCAAAAAATTAAATACTATTATTGTATATAAATAACACTGGATAAAAATAATAAACTTGCAATTAACCCACAATATTCATTTTAATGATCCTGATACTTTTTTCTTTTTGCACAGCACTTCCCATTTTTAAAATTAATATTTTCACAGTGTACTAAGTTCCCTGCATCGTTTACAGCATTAGCTGTAGAAATATGTTTCATGCAATGCACATTAACTGAAATATACCAAATGAATCTGAATTGAATCTGGAATCAAATTGTGAGCTTGTAAATCAAAACAAAGACACACAATATACTGTACACAGCATGTGGAAAACTTTCAGTTCTCTCTCCATTGCTGCCTCCTATTTTTGATCAGTTTCAGAACTGAACATTTAAATTGAACAAACATCATGATGAATATAACAAAATCAAAATGTATATCCTCCACATAATATTCCAGTTTTTATTCTGTCTCTCAGATACACAGTAATAAACTACCAAGTACACTGTTAGACATTTCTATAATTTCTACAGTTATTTACTGTATATCACCCAGTATAATACTGCAAATTCCCTTTACAGTAAATAACCGTAATACCCTTTGCATCATGGGAATTTTCTATGACGTCAGACTCCACATACAGAGACTTACTGTATTTTTTAAAATTCCTGTATACTACTGTATTTGCTGTAACGGCCTCTTTGGCGCCATTCTATTGAGGTTGTTTTATTTTCCTCATTTCTTACATTTGGACTGACAAGATTTGCCCTACACCGTGTCTACAACACCGCAACAGCTTGGGACTGACTACACTGGATGTGTTACATCGCTTGTAATGATTGGCAAATACATTTGTCCTCCATGTCAGAAACAACACAAGCGCTTGGAGTACATGTACATCTGTGCATCAGAAATATACCGGGGCATCACTTTATTGTCCGCATCCACTGTAGATAGTATATATAATGGGTTCTATTTAGTCTTTTGTCACGTCGCGCCGTTCACGTCTGAGGAAGACACAGAAGCAGCGGGGTAGCGACGCGAATATAATGGGTTCTATATAGTCTTTTGTCGCGTCGTGCCGTGCCGTGCCGTTCGCATTCGAGGAAGACACGGAAGCAGCAGGGCTGAGTGGAAGAGTTCCGGAGAACATTTGTGTTGTGTGTCGATGCACCTTACGAGAGAATAAGACCAGCAAGCAAGGTAAAAATATATGTACGTTTGTCTGTGTGTTTGTGTCAGATTTTTGCACACCAGTTTAACCTAGTAACATTTACTCGTCAACATGGCGGTAACAAACTTTACTATGGTAAACTGCTCTGCTATTTCAAACGACTTTTGTCAGCTTATTGAATTAAGTTACCGAATTAAAATTATTTTCAATGAACAACGTTTATCTTATATTAACACTAGGTTAACTAATGTGAAATTTTGTTCAGGTGTTAGTAGTTAATGTTGGCCAGTAGCCTGTTGAGAAAATAAAATCGTATGTTAGCTAGGTTAAACTAGTTTTATGGCTAGCTGCCTTTCTAGTTTCAGAATTAGTTTGTTATAGTTTTTAATGGAATTTAAGATTTACTGCATTTTTTGTATTTGTGTTTTAAAGGCAACTGCAATGAAGCATCAAGAAAGACATGAGCCTGAGACTGATAATTTATGGTAAGAGAACAACTATGGTTTTGAGAGGTTTGTCTATTCTATATGGGGTTTGCCTTTTAAAAGTGTGTCATTTCTAGTTCTTGTTTTTCAAAGACATTTCTGTCTATAACAAAGTGGATGGTGAGCAAAGGTGGTGGCCACGTTTTGGAGCAGCACCTGGGTTTTGCAGATGGCTATGTATTCTTTGGCTGCTTGTCTTTTTTCCCCATAATGTTTCTGTTGCCTAAAGAGTCTTTTTGTGGATAAATCCAGAGGATACAACATAATGCACTGCAAAACGTCCTAAGACGAGAAATGGTGAAGATGCAATATTCCACCATTGGAAGACTACATTTTTAAGTGTTATACATGCAGTGTTTTAAATAAAGAATTTGATATTTTGTAATTATTGTGTCTGTTTTAATTGAATGCCAGTAGTACCTATGTAGAGTAAAAATAAACTGTATTCTATATAAAAATTATAAAATCTAATGAAATCTATATTAAATTGAATGAATTACAGTAGTATACTGATTAATTGGATTTTACAGTAATTTACTGTAAAACAGTACAGTTTGCAACTGTACATCAAATACAGTTTGTTACTGTAAATCTTAATTACAGTAACTTATTACAGTGTTGCCAGTAAGTTACTGTAAAAACCCTTTGAAATGTCAACAGTGTACTGGAAGCTAAATTGCCCTGTATTCATCTCAAGGTCTGTGGCATACATTTTTCAGAGTTTCAAATAAAGGCATTCTGGTAAACTGTGTGTATCTCTCTGATAACAGACTTATTTTCTACTTTTTTTTATTTTTTAAAGATGACATGATGAATGCGGCTCAAGTGACACTTGACCACACCACCACGATGTCTGCGATACTCCGAAATGCATATCAGAGGATCTGCCATTAGCTACGTGTCAAGATCTCTGTTGCTGCATTGCTGAACATCTTAATACTGGGAGATTAGTTTCAAACGGCTCTTCTGAAAAGAAAGAGATGTAATTTCCCCCAGGCTCATTGACAGGCAGGACGCACTGTATCAGATAATGAAATGTCAGCACAAATAGGCCGCATGTATGTGAGAAATTATATGAGCCATTCTGCAGTGTGTGTGTGTGTGTGTGTGTGTGTGTGTGCGTGTGCGTGTGTGTGCGTGTGTGTATTCAAAGTCAGAGATTAACATGCAGAACAATATTGTTGACAGTATCTGATATTATAAACACTGTAGATATGAATGAGAACAACATGGAGATTTAGGATTCTCTTGTTTTGTGTAAATGACGCCGAGCATCGGCCATATCCCAGCTCAATAGAGCACAATAAGCTGACCAACTTTTCAACAGCCTTGATTTCAGAAGTATTTCTCAAATTCATTTTCTGGAGAAAAAAAGACTAAATGTACTAGACTGTGTATTTAACCTCAATAAGAGAAAGAACTATGAAATACTGATATAACTCAAGAAGAATCAACTGTATAGTATGAAATAAATGACAGTCACTGTAGCAAAGCATAAAATACAATGTGCTACATATCAGCAATTAAATTTTAAAAAGTTTTATGTCTTCAAAGCAAACTGATTTGTGGCATCCATTATAGAGCATATAATTAATAGTATATAAATAGCAATTAATATAATTATGAGGGTGGTTGAAAGGTGTTGCTATGCTGTCGCTACGGTGTTATGTGATTGGTAGGATATTCTAGATGTTTGCTAGGGCATAGCTAAATTTAATGAATTACATAAATTGCATAAATGAGTAAATTGCATTAATAGCATTAATAAATAGACTACATAAATAGTTAATGCATGCATAATTATTTGCATAAATGAGTAAATTGCATTAATAGCATTAATAAATACACTGCATAAATAGTTAATGCATGCATAATTGCATTAATAAATAATTAATAATAAATAAATAATAATGGGGCTATAGGAGCCACAGTTTTTCTTTTTAGTTTTTTTTTTTACCACTTTGAAGTTTAATCATCATCTTAGAAAGGATGAAAGTGTTGGATGTTGACTCACTTATGTCTTCACATTAAACAGTAATAGGACATATTTCAACATTTAAAAAATATTACATTATTCTCTGATGCATCACGCATTAAATCGAAATTCAATCAAACAAGAAAAAACATGTGAAAGATTGCTTTTGCATTGAGGTGGAGAAGAAAAATAAGATGTTTGTGTCATGAAAACAGGAAGAAGCATTAGTATGCTGCAAGGTGACCAAGCTTCATTACAGCCGATGAAAAACAGGCAGCCGATGGATCAATAGTCTTCAGCTCTATCCAGCGACAGGGCCTCTGCGGCCCACGGCCAGCCCAAGTTATGAGTGAGATGCTGAAATATCATTATTTCAAATGTCATACCTCCAGCCAACACGCAGACCCACCCCTTCATGGGCGGGAGCCATCATTTTAACGATTTATTTTTCTTATTTTTTTTCCACACTGTTGGAAAATTCATCAAAGTTGTTGAGTTCAGGCAACGTGTAATTTATACAGGTTCACACCATGAGGGGTTTAAATCTGAGCAAGAAAAAGCTGTGTGAGGCGAATGAGCCTACAATGTAATGAGAGATGGCTCTCCACAGCCAGTCATTCATGCTGCGAGTGAGGTGAAAACAGATAATATTTTCAAGCTAAGTGGAAGGGACATAAAACACCTTATATATTACCTTTTATATACAGAACAGTATGGAGAAATTGTAACATACATACAATCCAAATGTCCTGCTTAAGTTTCAAGGGTGTTTGGTCTCAGTTGTCCCATTAGGATGAGTATATATTTATAAATGCTGTTAAATAAACAGTGGCATGCTATCAAAAAAAGATCATATTAAGTTCTTGTTTCAAAAATATTGATATTTTAACTGGACAAATAAGGAAAAACTGATAGATGTGTGATAATATATAAACACATTTTTAAATAATAGGATTTTAGGCTGAAATTGATCACATGAAACCTTGAGGAAGGAACCTTGAGTAACATTTGCAACTGGCTTGATAGTTAAAATGGTCTGTTTAAAAGGAAAAATAATAATAAAGTCTCTCCATGCACTATACAGGAGACTAGTTTTTGCAATTAGCTGGAGTGAAGTCTGACTGAGGTTTAGTAAACGGAGGCTCTCGACTCCAGGAATTGGAGTAATTGGCCTGTCAGTGCACTCAAGGCCTGTGGACCTATGAAACGGCCCTCACATGTGCCAGCTCTCCGTAACAAGCTGTGGTCAAAGCGAATAATGTTTGTCTGATCTTTAGCTCGGTGCTAATTTAGAGCACAGGTTTAGCCCAGACAGGAAAATGCAAGTCATCTATGTTTAGTATGAAGAGTGACAGAAACACACAGGTGATTCATCTTCTCTAATGATGTTCTTCTTTCCCTTCATTTGTGGACCAGCACCCACTACCTGCAGCGAGCTCTCCAGGTGACTGATTCAATCCAAACTACAGGTGGCTTTTCTAATTATGTCTCTATTTCTCTCCCCCATCCTTCTGCTTTCTCCCAAGTTGACTGTTCTTTCCTTCTTTCCACCTGCTCCATCTACCCATGACCGTCTGAAACCCCCTCTCACTCATTTCTTTTCCAATTCCCTCAGTCTATTATTTTGGTTTCCATTTCACTCCCTATCAATCTATCTTTTCTGAATTAGAGGTAAATAATCCAAAAAATGAAAATTGTCGTTTTCTCACCACGCCTTTCCAAGCTTTTTTTTCCACCAAACACAGGATATTTTTGGCAGAATGCCACAGCTTGTCTTCTTTTAAACAATGAAAGTGAATTATTTATGTACTTCCATCACCAAAGCAGCACAATAAAAGTACCATGAAAGCATTTTATTTGATGTCATTCACTATAAACCTGGGGAGACATCCAAAAGGCATCATTTTTGAACCAAAACAAGTGTGAATGAGTTTGGAGAGCCCCATTGGAGGGAAAGATTATTAGTGGTGTCTTTTTCTTCACACAAAGCTTTCACTTGACTTCAGAAGACTTGGAATAAATCTCACAAGTCATATGTACAACTTTTTGTGTTATTTATTTATTTTTATTTTATTTTATATTTTATTTTATTTTTTGGAATTTGGATGTATATATACATTTATATTAAGTTAAAAATGGACATCTTGCTAAATATATCATTTTGTGTTCCCTAGAAAAAAGAAAATGTGGGATCGGAATGAAATGAGGATGGGATGATATCTTTCTCAAGTGCTCCTTTAAAGTCAATCTGAAAGAATGAATCAACAAACTGAATGAACAAACAAACAAATGAATGAATTAACCAAATGAGTGAATGAACCAAATGAATTCATAAACGAATGAACAAAAGAACGAACAGAATGAATAAACTAACCAAATAGAATGAATGAATTAAATACAATGAATGAACCAAACAAATAGAATCAATCAATCAATCAATCAATCAAATGAATGAATGTACCAACAAATTAATTGAATGAATCAAATGAACCAAAAGAATGAATGAATGAACCAAATGAATGAACCAAACAAATAGAATGAATGAACCAAATGAATCAGTGAACCAACCAAATAGAATGAATGAACCGAACGAATGAACCAAATGAACGAATGAACAAACGAATGAATAAATGAACCAAATGAATGAATGAATGAATGTATGGGATGACATGAGGTTGAGATTTAAATTGATTGTATTTGTCTGAACTGTTCCTTGAATGAATGAATGAATGAACCAAAGAGAATGAATGAATGTATGGGATGACATGAGGTTGAGATTTAAATTGATTGTATTTGTCTGAACTGTTCCTTGAATAAATGAATGAATGAACCAAAATTAAAACGATTCAGTCAGCTGAACTGACTGAATGAAATGAATGAACCAAAAGAATAAATTAATTAACCAAATGAATGAATGAATGAACCAAACAAATAGAATGAATGAACCAAATGAATCAATGAACCAACCAAATAGAATGAATGAAAAGAATGAATGAACCAAATGAACGAACAAACAAACAAACAAACTAATGAATGAATGAACCAAATGAATGAATAAATGTACGGGATGACATGAGGTTGAGATTTGAAAGTGATCGTATTTGTCTGAACTGTTCCTTGAATGAATGAACCAACCAAAGAGAATGAATGAATCTACCAAATAAAATTAAAAGAATAAATGTAACAAATGAATGAATGAATTAAATAATTAATGAACTAACAACTGCAGCAAATGTAAATGAAATGAACAGTATACAGAATTAATGACTCTGAAATCACCTTCCTTTCCTGCTGACGTAACTCGGCCCTAATTGAATCGCCAATCTACATTTTTAAAAATGTAGTAAAACATGTTACAAATGGCAATTCACGTTCAAGACATGTTCCTCTTTCAGTAAAAGTTGGTGGCCAAACCTATCCTGTCCCACACTGCAAACTTGGGTGAGGAACAAGCTGAATTAGACAGTTCTTTATAATGCCGGCTGACGCTGTTCCATATATAGTGTGCATGATCTGAAGTCTGCACAGAAGAGCTGCTCCACATTCACACTTGCTTCAGATAATTATATTGATTTAATGTGTGGACTTTGAACAGCCCTCTAAAGTCATCTGTGTCTAATTCAAGCTTCTGACTTGAGGAGGAGTGAGCAAACAGCAATACGTGAAGAGAAAGAGAGAGATCTGTCACAGACACACACACAAAAAAGTATGTGTATAAGGGCAATCAAGTGTGAGCTGCTTATCCAAGTGTGACTAAACAAAAGAAGAATAAACCCTTGAGGTAATACTATGGACTGGAATACATCATTGGTTATTCACACAAATGTATACACGATTTACGTGAATGCACTTGTCAGAAGCAGAAACAATGACACTTATGTACTCGGAAACCTCATCAAAACACTCATGAAACATAGATTTATTCAGAGTAAAGACAGTAAACAAACACTGGCATTGCAAATATGTACTTTTATAATTGACAACAGCCCTAAACATTTTGCAACAATGCTAACACTTCAAGACAACAATGCTGCTGATTTTGTGCCATTTAGAACAACCAACTTCCAACAATCTGCAAATCGCATTTTAATCATAAATGTTGGAATTTCAAACTTTCTACTTGGGCAACTGCAATAAAATGCAACTTGAAGTCAAATTTCCAACATGGCAGCCCTCCATGAGTTAATGATCAACGTACGCCTGAAGTATGGTTGCCGAGAGAGCTCAACGCGCTACAACTTCAGAAAACACATGCAAATAGAAAAAGCAACGGCAAATCAAGAAAACATCTTCATCAGTTTGACAGCAGGTGATGCAAATCCTCACAATGCAAACAAGTAAAGAAACGCACTGCAAATACTCACAACACAACCAAATAAAGAATTTTATTTGCAGCGTGTTTCTTTGTTTGGTTGTGCTGTGACTATTTGCAGTGCGTTTCTTTATTTGGTTGTGTTGTGAGCATTTGCAGCACGTCTGTTGTCAAATTGATGAAGTTGTTTTCTTAATTTGCAGGTGTTTTTTTTATTTGCAATGCGTTTCATTATTTGGTTGTGTTGTGAGCATTTGTAGCACGTCTGTTGTCAAATTGATGAAGTTGTTTTCTTAATTTGCAGGTGTTTTTTCTATTTGCAGTGCGTTTCTTTATTTGGTTGTGTTGTGAGCATTTGTAGCACGTCTGTTGTCAAATTGATGAAGTTGTTTTCTTAATTTGCAGGTGTTTTTCTATTTGCAGTGCGTTTCGTTATTTGGTTGTGTTGTGAACATTTGTAGCGCGTATGTTGTCAAATTGATGAAGTTGTTTTCTTAATTTGCAGGTGTTTTTTTTCAATTTGCAGTGCGTTTCTTTATTTGGTTGTGTTGTGAGCATTTGTAGCGCGTATGTTGTCAAATTGATGAAGTTGTTTTCTTAATTTACAGGTGTTTTTTTTCTATTTGCAGTGCGTTTCTTTATTTGGTTGTGTTGTGAGCATTTGTAGCGCGTCTGTTGTCAAATTGATAAAGTTGTTTTCTTAATTTGCAGGTGTTTTTTTCTATTTGCAGTGCGTTTCTTTATTTGGTTGTGTTGTGAGCATTTGTAGCGCGTCTGTTGCCAATTTGATGAAGTTGTTTTCTTAATTTGCAGGTGTTTTTTTCTATTTGCAGTGCGTTTCTTTATTTGGTTGTGTTGTGAGCATTTTTAGCGCGTGTGTTGTCAAATTAATGAAGTTGTTTTCTTAATTTGCAGGTGTTTTTTTTCTATTTGCAGTGCGTTTCTTTATTTGGTTGTGTTGTGAGCATTTGTAGCGCGTCTGTTGCCAATTTGATGAAGTTGTTTTCTTAATTTGCAGGTGTTTTTTTCTATTTGCAGTGCGTTTCTTTATTTGGTTGTGTTGTGAGCATTTGTAGCACGTCTGTTGTCAAATTGATGAAGTTGTTTTCTTAATTTGCAGGTGTTTTTTCTATTTGCAGTGCGTTTCTTTATTTGGTTGTGTTGTGAGCATTTGTAGCACGTCTGTTGTCAAATTGATGAAGTTGTTTTCTTAATTTGCAGGTGTTTTTCTATTTGCAGTGCGTTTCGTTATTTGGTTGTGTTGTGAGCATTTGTAGCGCGTATGTTGTCAAATTGATGAAGTTGTTTTCTTAATTTGCAGGTGTTTTTTTTCAATTTGCAGTGCGTTTCTTTATTTGGTTGTGTTGTGAGCATTTGTAGCGCGTATGTTGTCAAATTGATGAAGTTGTTTTCTTAATTTACAGGTGTTTTTTTCTATTTGCAGTGCGTTTCTTTATTTGGTTGTGTTGTGAGCATTTGTAGCGCGTCTGTTGTCAAATTGATAAAGTTGTTTTCTTAATTTGCAGGTGTTTTTTTCTATTTGCAGTGCGTTTCTTTATTTGGTTGTGTTGTGAGCATTTGTAGCGCGTCTGTTGCCAATTTGATGAAGTTGTTTTCTTAATTTGCAGGTGTTTTTTTCTATTTGCAGTGCGTTTCTTTATTTGGTTGTGTTGTGAGCATTTTTAGCGCGTGTGCTGTCAAATTAATGAAGTTGTTTTCTTAATTTGCAGGTGTTTTTTTTCTATTTGCAGTGCGTTTCTTTATTTGGTTGTGTTGTGAGCATTTGTAGCGCGTCTGTTGCCAATTTGATGAAGTTGTTTTCTTAATTTGCAGGTGTTTTTTTCTATTTGCAGTGCGTTTCTTTATTTGGTTGTGTTGTGAGCATTTTTAGCGCGTGTGTTGTCAAATTAATGAAGTAGTTTTCTTAATTTGTAGGTGTTTTTCTATTTGCAGCGCATTGAGCTCTCTCAGCCACCGTACTGAAGTGAATAAAAAGCAAACACCAAGCCAAAGTCATACTAGACATGAAAATAGAACTTGTTTAGCAAATTACTGGATGCAATGAGACTGTTGTCGATATACTTCAAAACTAAGAGATGACATTATGATGATGTCATATGATCATGGCGGCACCAAAGGAAATGTAGAAAGTTAATAACCACTCACTTAAATAAAACGCAAAAACCGAGCCAAAGTTCATACTTTAAACAAAAATAGAACTTGCTTTGCAAATGATGGGATGTTAGGAGTCTTATAAACCACTACAAAGCTAACAGTAGACATGTCAAAATCTGATGTCCAAGTTAATAAACACTCACTTTTACCAAATAAAATGCAAAAATTAGTCAAGGTTCCTATAAATGACATGAAAACTTCAGTGAATGAATGAATGAATGAATCTACCAAATTAAATTAAAGAATCAATTAACTGAATGAATAAACAAATGAAATAAACCAAATTGATTGAATGCAGTGAATGAATCTACCAAAAAATGGATGGATGGATGGATGGATGGATGGATGGATGGACAGATGGACGGACGGACTTAAATGAATGAACGCATTGAACGAAATGAACCAGAATGAATGAATGAACGAACCAAATGAAATAAATGAATGAACAGAATGAAATGAACCAAACTGAATGAATGAATGAATGAATGAATGAATGCACCAAACGAAATGAACCAAATTTAAAGAATTAATTAATTAATTAATGAACCAAATGAAGTGAGTGAATGAATGAATGAATGAATGAACTTTTTACATTCCATACATGAAAAATTTTTTAGTTCTTTGTTGACTATCAAATCACAGCTAACGGTAACTAGCCACTGTTTTATAGTGGAGCTTGTTTTTGGAGGTCTTCTTACATAAGCAGCTGACTGTTTTCATTCTAATTTTTCATGTAATTTGGAGTAACCTGACCAGAATATGCTGAAAAGTGAACTTTACACCAAAAGTCCAAGTCTGGCTCTGCGAAACTAAGCGATGACTCACTCCAGTCAAATTTTAGAGCCAATCAGACTCGCGACGCTCACTCTAATGACACTGAGGATGGGCTAGTGGCATTTAGCATCGCTGTGAATTAGCGGCAGTGTGAGTGGAGGTGTTTGAAGGTGAGTGGGATCGTCCTCATCAGGGACAAAGTTAAGCACTGTCTCCATAATAAATAAAACACATTCATTATGGCAGCTCCGCTAATGGCCTGAGAGATGAAGGAGTGAGATTGGGCTGAGACGAGCAATGATTACTTTCGGTTATAGGAGCAAGGTCGCTGGCCACCTCCTCTTTCCCTCACTCTCTTTCCTTCGACTTCATGTTTTGTTCTTTGCTACTCACATGAATGAGCATGTTCAAGCGCACAGGGATTTTGTCGATTCCCTCTGAACTGTATTGTAAGCCCTTTAACACCATCCGATATCCCCATTTTCTTCTTTAATCCCTCATTCCTCCCCTCACTGCTCCTCTTGCCTCCTCCATTTGGTCTCCCTTCCTTTCTAAAAAAAAGACCTGTGGTGGAAATGTGTGGCAACGGTGAGCAAAAACTCCCTAACATGTTCAGGTCGATGAGGAAGAAGCTTCATAGGAACATACATCGACCCTGGTCTTTTTATATACAGTATAAAAGTTTCTTCAGCTTGGGACACTTATGTACCAGGGGTTGATTTATTGATTATGTTTTAATTTCATTAAATGAAAATAAAATCATATTAAATCTGTCCCGCAAACAGCGACTTTATATTTATTATAGATTTTATTGTTTATGAATTAAACCACAAAAAAAACTCTAAAGGACAATTAAAAAAATAAACTACAATTTTAAATAATTTTACAATTTTAATATTATTATTAATAATAATAATAACAATAATAATAATAATAATCATCATCATCATCATCATTATAACTTGTATATAAATAAAAGTACTTACTTATAATATTATTAAAATATTATCAATGTTGCTGTTAAGATATTAATTAATATTAGTGCTGTAAAACAATTAATCGTGATTAATCACATCCAAAAGTTTTTGTTTATATAATATATGTGTGTGTACTGTGTATATTTATGTATATATAAATACACACATATAGTATATATTTTGAAAATATTTACATGTATTTACATGTATATTTATATAATTTATATTATATATAAATATATTTAATATAGAAATATAACATTTCTATTAAATATATACATGCATGTGTGTGTATTTATATATACATAATAAATATACACAGTACACACACATATATTATGTAAACAAAACCTTATTTTGGATGTGATTAATTGTGATTAATCGTTTGACAGCACTAATTAATATATTATTATTGTTATTGTTATTATTATTATTATCATCATTATCATTCACTTGTATATAAATAAAAGTATTTGTAAAATATTATCAATGTCATTATTAGTATTATTATTATTAAAATATTATTAATATTATTATTATTATTATTATTATTAACTTGTGAATGAATGAATGAATGAATGAATGAATGAATGAGTAAATAAATACAAACAATTTCCTATGATAGATGTACATCCACTATTGGAAATTGTAAGTCGACAAATTAAAATGATTACTGTATTTACATGCTACCATGGTAAATATCTTCTTTTTTTTGGCATACATGTCCAAAAAAAAAAAAAAAGACATGGTAATTTCATACTACCTTTTTGTTACGGTGAAGTAGTGCTTTATGTGCCTTTTATGATTTTTTTTTTTTTTTTGTCCTTTAATTTCCCTCCGTGTTTGAAAGGCAATTAGCCATCACCGTGAGTGAGTCAGGCTGACACACAGAGAGGTTGTGGGTAGTGTAGTTTATCTGATTGTGAGTGCCATATGGCACTGAGAATCAAAGACCTGTCGCCCTGAACAGCCGGTGGAGCACAACCCTGTCAAAGTGACAAAAAGAGAATCGCAACCTGTCAGGAGACTTTCAGAGCCAAATAAACAAGGTTTGATCGGGCCCGGAGTCCAGGCGGCCCTGACACACACAGACACGCTCCGGCATCACTCTGATCGGAATGAAAATAACCCATTACGGAAAGAAAAAAGATGCAAAGGAACTCAGTGAGGATTTTGCAATGAGTTTTTCCTGTCGTGTCACAAACATGAGTTTGAAAACACAGCGCAGGAAAGGACACCTCAGAGTTTACTGTCATATCTCTCCTCTCGACTTTATGTGAAGTGAGTGTCACGGAGCGCCGCTGTTGACAGGCTCTGCATAAGCAAACGCGCAGTTACACTGGAGTCACGCAGTCAGAGCTGTCAGAGAGCCAGTGACAGCAGACAGACAGCATGCATAAGGACACCACGACACTGATGAGGTGCTAATTGAAAAACATACACGGGGAGTGTGGTTACCCACGAGAGGAGAGAAACAACAGCACAAGAACAACAGTGCATGCCCTTCATCTTACCGTATACAGATTCACTAAAAATCTGACACACTGACAGATGACATGATGTCTTATTGAGAGCCATTACAATGGCTGAAAAACTGGATGTTAGTGCATTCAAAACTTGTTTGAAAACTTAAGTGTGAATACTTGATTTATTATTATTATTATTATTATTATTAATATTACTATTATTAGTCATTTGCATAAAATTGTGCCAATTATTTAGTTTTTTATTAATAAATATTAATATAAATAACTATAATTGTTGCTGTTGTTATAAAATATTTTCGCATAATTATATGGAAATGTAAATCTATAATAATAATAATAATAATAATAATAGTAATAAATAATAATTTATCATTTTTAATATAATTATGCAAATTTTTATCATTTTGATTAACAACTATTGTAATTAATCAAATTTACAATTACTTGTATGAATAATCATGCAAAATTATTCTTGTCATCGTCGTTATCATCAATACAATTTTGTATTTGCATTATTATTACTATTATTATTATTATTATTTTTATTATTATTATTATTATTATTATTATTATTAATATGCATTTGCATACAATTGTGCAAATTATTTACAATTTTGATTAATAAATAATATAAATAACATTGATGTTATAATGAATATTTTTGCATGATTATATGCAAACGTAAATGCTAATAATAATGATGAATAATCATGCAAAATTATTTATACATAGGGTTGCAAAGGAGTGGACAATTTCTGGTAAATTTCTGGAAACTTTCCAAAAATTCCTGGCAGATTCCAAAAATCCTGTAAAGTTTCCAAAGTTTCTGGAATGTTTCCTAAATTTTCTGGAAATTTTCCACCTTTTTGCAACTCTATTTATACATTTAAATAATACAAATGCAAAATTATTACTGTTGCTGTCATCATCAGTAATTTTGTATTTGCACACAATCATGCAAAGATGATATTATTATTATTATTATTATTATTATTATTATTATTTATTACAAATAAAATTTACCATCTGATATGCTACACAATTTACAGTAGTTAATTTAGTTTCTAAATAAATAAATAAAATACACCATAAAAGTGGTTCATGAATTTCACCTGTTTTAATAATCTTTTAAAATATAGATAATTCAATACGAAATAACAGCCCTACTCCCAAAGAGACAATAAAAACAGCATCTATATGATTAAGGTAACTTTTGAAACTAATTAAATGCAGAATCTCTTTCCTCTTCCTCACATATGCCATTATAAATTGTTCTAAGAGCTGAATCTTATTGGTCAGAATGGCACTTGAAAGGTTCCTTCGGGCCACAGCTATTCTTTTAATCCATCGCCCTCCTCATTTTCACATGACCCAGATGAGCATGGATGACCGCCTTCAACACCTTCACCTTTCACTATTTAATTTAACTATGCTTTAGAAAAGAAAAAAAAAAACAGGTCAGGATGGGGCTTGTGACTGACAAGGAATTAAGGACTGTAGAAGTTTCCAGGAATTATCTGTGAATATCTTTCTCCTCTTCCGATCTAATTTACATAGCTTCACACTGATTTAGTAGACCACAAAAAGGGCACTTAAAGTATTACAGTTGAACACACTAAACAAATGCTTAAAATGTGACAATGTGAAAATCTGTCTTCATATTTAAAAAAGTCTAATGGTTATCCAGACACTTAATCAAATCTTATCAAGTGTGAGAAGTTATTTTAAGAAGCCAAAGCTAATATGATTCAACTAAAATGTTATATTATCAGAAAAACACTGTGGTAGATTTTAGTGTCGCTATGTGTTTTCCAGGGCATAAATAAATAATGAATTCATTTTATACTAATCTCTGAAAATCAGGCCATCACAAGAAATCAAACTAGCCAATTACATCCAAACCCATACACAAGACAAGCCAATTAGAGTGCACATCCCACATAACAACCGGCCAATTGCAGAGCGTGACCCACGCTCCGACTAACCAGTTAAAGCAGCTGACTCAGACATTCAGCAATTAACACACAAATCATACTGACCGTCCAATTACAGCATGCCTCCCACATATTTATTAACCAATTTAGAGCAAGTCCCCTAGAACCCTGCTTATATTGACTTAAATAGACCTACTGAGGTATATTGTCATTAAATAGACCATCTGGCATTATTTACCAGGTCGGCCGTCCATTATTTATCAGCTCAGCCGTCTCAGAGCACACTCGCACACATAAACAAAAAAACATTGATTAAAGCATTGACAGTCGAGGCAATAACTGCTGAAACCCAATATAACCCATTTCGGATGTGTGGACTTCTCCAGTATGTGAGTGGGCCGGATAATTGATCCCGCAGGCAGCCAAGAGGACGAGGCAGAAACAGAGAATTAGAAAGCACACCTGTACTCTTAGAAGAATGTGTCATCCAAAAGCGCGGGCTGGAGACAGCAGGAACTACATGCAATCCTAACATCCTGTCTTTTAATCTAGCTACAAAATTCACAATGTGGTCTCTCTCACACCAAAAGCCCTCAGCTGTATCCGCACACTGCTATAAACAACATTTTTAGCTGTCAATAAGTTTGCAAAGCCGTCAGATTTCACTCTGAACAGTGCTGTCCAGGATTCCTCTCTGCATTCATAACCTCTGCGTTGGTCAAAGGTGGCCATACAACTTGTATTCAGAGAATTAATTAACCCATTTGTAGGTATGAAACAAAATAGTAAAGGCCACGATGATTGTCCAGCAGTTGCTTGGAAACACATGCAGAGTAATTTTCCAGACTTTTTTGCAGTTATTTATATAAAACCACTGCCTGCAAAGACTGTATTTTAAGGCCTCATAGCAGTGCAAACAAGAAGGCTGCTCCTAAAAGCATTTAACAAAGAAAGTACAATTTCAGAATGCACTTCAACGTTCACACACTGTTCAACATTCAACTTAAAGGGTTAGTTCACCCCAAAATGAAAATTATGTCATTAATTACTCACCATCATGTCGTTCCAACCCCGTAAGACCTTCGTTCATCTTCGGAACACAAATTAAGATATTTTTAATTAAATCGGAGAGCTATCTGACCCTGCATAGACAGCAACGCAACTGAAATGTTCCCAGGTCCAGAAACGTAGTAAATACATCGGTAAAACAGTCCATGTGACATCAGTGGCTCAACTTCAGTTTTGCAATGCTACAAGAATACTTTTTTTTTTGCGCAAAGAAAACAAAAATAACAATTTACTCAATTCTTCTCACCCGAGTTACTCTCTAAAATGGCGGAAGACGTATCACAATACATACGCATGCTTTCCCATAAGCGTAAACAACGCTTATTATGCAGATTATACGTTCATGCGCACTTTCCCCCCAAACGTAAACAACGCTGATTACATCAAATACGTTCTTGGATACTCTCCAAAATGGTGGAAGACGTAACTTGGGGGAGAAGAATTGTTGAGTAAATTATATTATTTTTGTTTTCTTTGCACAAAAAAACGCTTACATAAGACAAAACATTTCTAAAGTAATGTCTATAGAACATTTACTTTATTAATACTTGACATACATTCTCATAATATTGAGAGTAAAAAATCTTAGAACAACATTCTTGGAATGTCTTTATAATTATATTTTTATTTATTTTTACTTGAATGTTCATAAAATGTTGAGAAAACATTCTTAGACTAACATTCTCAAAATGTCCTTAT
>CM077228.1:8045385-8210385 GCA_039654775.1 Spinibarbus caldwelli | reverse complement strand
TCACTTCTTCACAAAGTAATGAGCTGATTCTTAACTGTAATGAGCTTCACTTGATCACTATCATGACAGCGGATCTATAAATACTCGGTGGAATTGGGAAGCACGTGTGAGCGGGCACCTTCTCGGCCGGAATCAGATTGGAAGCCAATTACTGCAGTCTACGGGAATCTGCGGATGTCCTCCATGTTCAAATTATCCTTGAATCGGATTGTTGTTGTTTTTTAATCTAACAAGTTTTTCTAGGCAATTGACGAAATGCTTTGGATAATAGTGTCTGCTAAATACATAAATACAGTCAATTATTTTGAAGTATTTTTTTTTCTTCAAACTTCAAATGACATTCCAGATGTCAAGCTATTTCATAAGCAAACAAACAAGCAAACAAACAAAACAAACAAATAAATCTAAACCAATAATTAAAAATTATAGCAAATAAAGCAAATAAACAAATTCCAATAAATAAATGAATAAAAGCCACTAAATTAATAAGCAAATAAGCCAAGAAATAAATAAGCAAATAAATAAGCCACTTAATTAATAAGCAAATAAGCCAATAAATAAATAAAGCTAAGCAAATAAATAAATAAATAAAATCTGAGCTAATAAAAAAAGATAATTAAAAAATAAAGCAAATAAAACAGAAAAATATATAAGCAAATAAAGAAAATAACTACAACAAACGCAAATAAATAAAATCCAATGAATGTCAATACATAAGCTAAACCAATAAATAAATGCCGATAAATAAGCCAACAAAAAAATAATCCAGTAACTAAGCCAATAAATAAATAAAGCTAAACAAAAAAGAAACAAACAAATAAATAAAATTTGAGCCAATGAAAAAGCTAATAATTTAAAAAGCAAATTAAAAAAAATAAGCAAATAACAAACAAATGCCAAGAAATAAATAAAAACCAATAAAAATGTCAGTACATAATCTAAAACAATAAATAAATAAGCCAATAAATAAATAATAAACAAAGAAACAAACAATTAATTAATTAATAATATAAGAGGAAAAATATTCCTCTCATTAAGGAAAAAATTTACATATTTAACATTTTAAATATTTTGCCGTGTTTTGTTTTCATTCATCTAGTTTTAAATTAAAACTAGATGAATGAAAACAAAATATGGCTGTTAAATGGTTGTTTTACTGACCTGTATTTATTGACCATTCTCAATTTGCCAGGCAATGGCAGGTATGCAAAAAAACTATGATTTCATTTAAATAAAATACATGGAATAGAGTCCATGCATGCATTTGAATAAAATTTGTCTGCTATTGTCTTTCAGTATATGGTTTAAAATTTAACAGTGCATTGTTTGTTAAATCAACTGCTGCAGAATTGCTCTTGTCCTTGTTTACATACATCGACCAATCAAACGAGTCCATTTGTATTGCTGCCGAGTAACTGCATGCATAAACAGATCAAAAGTGAGAAGAATATAAAGTAATTTCATCACTGAAACACAAAGGAACATGATGCAAAGGACATCAGTAATCCAACACAGGAAAGATACAGGGATTGACAGAAGAGAAATGCAAGAGAAGAGAGAGAGAAGAGATAGAATGAGTTATGAGACTCCATTTCGTTTTTTTTTTTTTCTTCTTGAGATAAATGAGTGAGTGAAATCAATGAGCAGAGCCCAAGGCCAAAGCAAATCAAACATAAATCCTGCTCACGCACATATGCAGCCAACACGTTAACGAGACTTTGAGCAGAGTTCAAGAGAACTGACAGAGGAGGTTTACCATGAATCTGAATGGAGAGATGTTGTATTTATTGGGGATTACCAGAGCAACACAACTAAAGGCCATTTGTGTCTGACATCTCTCTCTCTCTGTCAGTTCAGTCATTTCAGTGTCACATTTCATCATTTTATTACGTTTCATCATTCTGTTGTTTGCAGCTGTAATGTGCTCTGATTTCTTGTGTATATTAATCTATTATCCATGCAGTGATAATATGCCCTGAAAAACATGGTATTTACAAAAAAAAAAGGGGTTAAATTATGTACTAGCACATACTGAATCATTACTATATCTAGTATGGTATTTACATGGCTATTTCATGCTATTCCTCGAAGTACCTTGGAGTATTATGGTATTACCATAGTACTATGTCCAAAAAACTATGGTATTAACAATATATTTTGATGTACAGTATACCACTAAATAATTACCATATCTATGTACCATACTACTTCCAAAAAATACTAATAAATAAAATAAATTGAATTAAATTAAAATTACAACTTCAATTAAAAAGTATGTATATTTAAAATAACATTATACAGTAATTTTTATACCATATTACCATGTTATGTCTCCAAAGAAAACATCACAACCAATCATGTGTAATACTGGTTTTGATGTTTTCTTTAATAATAATAATAATAATAATAATAATAATAATAATTTCTTTAATAATTAATAAAATAAATACAATTAATAATAATGATAATAATAAACAATTCAAATAAAATAAATAAATTATTTAAATAAAATACAAATATAAATCAATTAAAAATAAAATAAATGATTTGAAAGAAAGAAAGAAAGAAAGAAAGAAAGAAAGAAAGAAAGAAAGAAAGAAAGAAAGAAAGAAAGAAAAAGAAAGAAAGAAAAAGAAAGAAAAACCAAACAAGCAAGCAAGCTTTAACACAACATTGAACCATGCTTAATACCATGTGTAATGCTGGTTTTGGTATTTTCTTTGATGTGTCTAAATAAATAAATAAAAATGCAATGAATAATAATAATAATAATAATAATAATAAACAATTAAAATAAAATAAATAATTTAAATAAAATGCATATAAATAAATACAAGCAAAATAAATAAAAACAAAAACAAACAAACAAACAATTAAATAAATAAATAACGCAAGCTTAAACACAACACTGAACTATGCTGCAGGACTCCACACATTTTTGTGTGATTTCCTCCAGACCTCACGCTGTGACTGTGTCCGGACTGGTTGGCTGAGTTGTATTTGATCCAGTAGTCAAAGTCTATTAGAGTCGTGTTCCTGTCAGTCATACACAGGCTCTTGTAATGTTAACTTCACCCCAAGGGCATACGCACAGGTGTGGGGGGGCGCATTCTCCAAAACTACAACTCCCATGATCCCCCAAGGTCTTCCAATCGAACAACATAGCCTTGAGCTCTGCGCATAATAAGATCTCTAAGCCTGTCGCACAAGCTCTTTCAAGGCAGCAAAGCATGTGTGGCCTGCAACGGAATTAAGATCAGCATGCAAAAACACAAAAACATCCAAATGCTCACTAAATTGAACCTGAAATTGAAAATTCAAAGTGCCAAAAAACATTATAATTATAAGTAAGCAAATTCATGTTTAGCTCGTTTTTATTATCTGTGACCCAGTTGAGAAGCACTGACGTAAAGTATGTTTCAGGCCTGGCGCTCATAATTATTGAAATCTGTGTGTTTGTAGCTAGAGAGTAAATCTCAGAATTAGTATTCCCCGTTGGTTCTCTGCTAATGAAACAAACATCAAGTCTGATATTGAAAACAACCAGACATTTTAGAAAATGTTTGCACTGCACGTCACATATCAGAGGATCTGAAAATTATTAAACGTGTTTTCCGTGTGTAGGTGAGTCAATATTATTTACTTTTTGCACAAAATCATCCTTCCACTTATCTGTAAATGTCTATCATTCTGTCATTTTTCTATTTCCTTTTCTCCCCTCTAGCATTTTAGCTGTGTTCAGAATAAATACTAGTGCTCTGCACAAAAAATGCTGAATACTGACAAAAAATGTGAAAGAGAACACATTGTGTAATAATAAACATTTCAAACAATAGTACGCTACATGACTGGCACATGACCTCATTACGTTGCATGTTTAAATCAGCAGGCGGGATTCAGCTAATATCTTAGACTAAAAAGCAAAATAAGCATTTTTCCCATGCAGAAAGGTCTCTTGACAATCCAATCAGATAATGAGCCCAGATAGAGCTGTTTATTAATTTATATTTAACAAGACAACACATGTACTCTTCAAGTCTCATTATACTTACGAATATTAATTTACAACTTTTTTATATTTGAATATATTTTAAAATGTAATTTATTCATATGATGCAACACTGAATTTTCAGCGTCATTACTTCAGTGTCACATGATCCTTTAGAAATCATTATAATTTTCTGCTCAAGAAACTTTTCTTATTATTATCAATATTAAAAACATTTGTGCTATATGGCAATGGCAATATTATTTATATAGCACCATTAATTGCAACCCATGGTTGTCCAATGTGCTTTACAACAAAAGAAAAATAAAAACTAGTGCTGTCAAACAATTAATTGCGATTAATCGCATCCAAAATAAAAGTTTTTGTTTACATAATATATGTGTGTGTACTGTGTATATTTATTATGTATATTTATAAATGCACACACATGCATGTATATATTTAAGAAAAATAAGTTATGTTTATATTTGAAATATATTTATATATAATATAAATTATATGAATATAAATATATACATGGAAATATTTTTGAAATATATACTGTATGTGTATGCATTTATATATACATAATAAATGTACACAACACACACACACACACACACATATTATGTAAACAAAAACTTTTATTTTGGATGCGATTAATCACGTTTAATTGTTTGACAGCACTATTAAAACAAAAACACATTTACTTAAATTAGACAAAAAAACAAAAAAAAATCAATAAAATATAAGACAGGAAAGCATTAATACAGATTGTAAGCCTTATCAAACAAATAAGTTTTTAAGCTAGACTTAAAAACAGATACAGAGGGAGCAAGTGATAGAGATGGGTAAGTCATTCCAGAGTCTGGGGGCAATTACAGAGAAAGCACGGTCACATCTACACTTATACTTCGACCTAGGAATAACCAACAGTCTCTGGTTGGATGACTGAAGTGATCGGGTTGGAAAATGCACAATCAATAGGTCAGAAAGGTAAGATGGAGCTATACCATTTAAAGATTTGTACTCACTGAGTAATATTTTAAAATCAATTCTGTGGTGCACTGGCAACCAGTGCAGAGATCGTAAAATTGGGAGTGATGTGGTCCCACATTCGAGTAACAGTGAGCAGTCTGGCTGCTGCATATTTAACTAACTGTAAATGGGAAAGAGCTGATTGGCTAATCCCAACATATAGAGAATTACAGTAATCCAGTTTGGAAGAAATAAAGGCATGGATTACTTTTTCTAAATTTTTGAAGGAGAGAAATGACTTTACTTTTGATAGTATTCGCAATGAAAAAAACATGATTTCACCACCAAATTTATCTGCTTATCAAATTTTAGAGACCCATCAAAAACAACACCCAGATTTTTCACCGATGTCTTGACACAAGAAGACAGCCCACCAACTATATCTTGTGTAACAATGTAAAAGTATTTACGCCACCTTTGTTCAATTTAATGCATGATGCTTTCTGAATAAAAAGGGGGTGGGGGTAGGAGGAAAAAAAGAAAAGAAAGGCTTATTGACCAAGTTTTTTAATGCTAGATTATGTAGAAAGAAAATCCCCTGTGAGACCATCACATTTGTGTCAGGATTTTGGACTTGTTTTTCCGTGTTTTACCCCTGTCCTTGTTCCTGAGTTACCTTATATGGTCATCTTCCTGTTCCTGTCTTCATTATTAGTTCATTAGTCTCCTTCTGTGTTTGATTCATCTCCTAGTTTAGTTCTGATTATTTAAGCCCTGTGTCTTCCCTTGTCCTACGTCAAGGATTGAATGTCATCCTTGTGTTTCTGCATGTTCCTCGCCTTTTGAGTCATTAAAGACTATTATATTTGAAGCTGATCTCATCTCCTCGTCCCGTGCTCCTGAGTAACGTGACAATTTGATAATACTTCATTAAAAAATGTTCTCTTTTTTTCTTATTCAGTTTTTTCTTTTTGTGCGAGTGTTTTATGTCAATTAATGTTTAATTACATTATTTTATACATAAATAAATAAACACATAAATACATTTAAATTTTAAAAAAAAAGGTAAGAAAGAGAAAAAACAAAACCAGACACTTTTACTAATACTGTGAGGTTTATTATATTAAAACAGTCAGAAAATAAATGGGTAAAATTCAATTCCTTCAAAAACATGCCTTCCTTTCTTCCAAAAAATAAAATAAAATCAAAACCAATATGTTCACCATTATAAACCCACATTAAAAACAAATCTAAAACAATTAACATATTGCTGGGAAATAAATTGAAAAAGTTGAAAATTCTCTCTATAATTTACCCATTCATTAAAGCAAAATTAGTCTTTTATTGGGTTTCAAGTATTGTCATTATTCACTCTATAGCCACTGCAGTTCTCATATACTTGAGCAGATAAACATTGGCAATGACAGAACAAACTTGATTTGATGTTGAGGATAGAGAACGCTGACTCACAGCTGTATGACCCCACCCGTGTCTTTAAAGTCTGAATTTTTGCCCGTAGCCAAGTTATTTGCATAAATACATTTGATTTGATAAGACTCAAAATGAACATGCAAGCCTAAATGGCGCTGGTTCACTTTTGGGAAAGTAGCTTAGCTGAACTATGGCCAGAAAAAGCATAAATGTCCTCATTGTGGTCCGAATTTGGCCCGCGGATCGCTAATTGACTTCTGAGTGCTTCTAAACTCGCCGATGAGTTTTGCAAAGAAAGTGCTCTGATGCCCAATGTTTCATCAAAATCAAATCGGATGGCCGCACACAATTCAATGAGGAGCCAGATTTGGCCTCTGGGCCGCCAGTTGCAGAGCCGCCTGTAATTTCTTCCCAGCGCAGAAATAATAAGATAAGTATGCGAGCATGCAATTCCAAACAAAGCCTCTTTCTCTCTGTACTGACAGTTCATGATGTCTTCAGATTGTCCTTCCTCACCATCTGGGGAAATTGTTTGGTTGTTTCTAAGCAGCTTATCGTCTGACCCGCACACACAAACACAGTCTGAGATCCCTGCCCTCCATCACCCGGGATGGCGTTCGCACACTCAAAAACGTTGATATTTCTGCACTTCGTTGAAAAACATCTCAAGATTGATAATCAATAACAAGAAACCATAACAGTTCAATTGACATAAGCTGCCATAAAATAATAATAATAATAATAATAATAATAATTTCCCAAGTACCTTGTAGCGGTAAAGGTCACGGGGTTGTTAATTTAAAGTTAATGTAGCGTCTAAATCCTGTATTCCCACGGGGAGTAGACTTTTTCAAACTCTATGCCATTAAAATGGAGCTATGCATGTGTAAATATACTAATCTGCCTCTTTTTTTACAGGCAATAATTACCATCATTATATGGGGAATGTGAAAGCTGTGATTGAGGGAGAACAGCGGTGCTCATTTGGGCAGCGGCATGTTTTCATAATTAAAGCTAAACATTTCCACAAGGCTGTTAAATGCGACACGTTTCTATTGAGGGCTCTTCCTCCAAATGTCAGAATCATTTTGAAGGCCATTATGATGTCATAATGGAGGATGGAGCTCCCATTGTGGGCGCACTAAATAACACAACTAAAGACAAAGGAACCAAATCCACCACATTATGTCATGGGAAATTCCCATTCCCATTAGATGTTCCCTAGCTGACTGCTTGGAATGCATTTGATTGTTTTTATTGCCTAGACTGACTAAAACTAACTAATACCTGTCTTAGAAGTTTGGCTACATGTGAGGATTCACTGTCAAAAAAAGGTACAAAAACTGGTACAGAAGGTACTAAAGTGTACCATTAATGTGTATACTTTTTCAAAGGTACCGCCACAGTGACAGCTTTTGTAAAAAAAAATTCCTGAGAGTGTGTTGTATTGTATGGCAGATTCTTATACTGTATTCTCCTCAAACTGTGTTGTTCAGACAGTTTTTTGCCACCATAGGGTACTAAGGATACTAGGTGGTTACCAAATACCTAGCAACTGACTGCAACTTCAATGACCAATTCAAAAACTAAAATTCAAAAGCAAGTGACTTATCTAATGACTCCAAATGAACTGAGACAGTCACACGATTCACAGAACTGTATCAAAGTCACTTGTTAGCGGTTTGAATCAGACTTCCTCAGTCAGTGAATCATTCAGAGCCATTTATAACTTTACAAATGACTCCACTGAGTCATTTCGTGTCTGATTGAAAATATATATTTATTGTTTGCTACTATGAAATTGTTTAATTATGCATATTCACAACAGTGTTTTGTTGTAATATGTTAATTTTTGCAAAATACTTGCATGTTTAATACAATGTTATTGGTTATTGCTCAGCCTAGTGAGGTCCAACTTTAAAGGAATAGTTCACCCAAAAATGAAAATTTGATGTTTATCTGCTTACCCCCAGGGCATCCAAGATGTAGGTGACTTTGTTTCTTCATGCATCTACTATGCCAGAGCACGTTGACGTGTCACGCACCGGCTGTTGTGAACGTGTTCAGGACAGTTGGACATTTCGGTGGATCAGAGTTATAAAATGATATAAATACTGTTCAGTTTCTTGCACAGACCAATTGTTTCGTGTTTTAAGACCTTAATGTATCATCACGAGCCGCAGGGTTTAATTTGGTTTTGTCTGTGTATGTTTTTTTGTCTCTCAAAGCCGTGGGTCCCATTTACTGCCATTATATGACTGACAGACTGCAACGGTTTGAGTTAAAAATCTTCGTTTGCGTTCTACTGAAGAAACAAAGTCACCTACATCTTGGATGCCCTGGGGGTAAGCAGATAAACATCAAATTTTCATTTTTGGGTGAACTATCCCTTTAATTGTAAATAACTTTGTTTGGGACTGTAAGGTTAACAAAACTATTTAATATATATTTAATCAACTAGAAATGGTTATTGTAATATATTTTAGATTTAGATTTTAGATTTAAATAGGAGTCTATTTTTATTTACTGGTTGCTCTCATGACATTGTATAATTAAATATAAATATTCACAACAACGTTTTGTTGTAATATTATTTGACATGGAAATATTTTTTCAAAAACGTATATATATTTTTGGTTATTGTTTAGCCTAGTGAAGTCCAACTGTAAAAGAAAATTACTTTGTGACTGTAAGGGTCAATGAAACACAATTTTCTTTTTTTTTCCCCAAACAGGCAAAAACATTTTAACAAAATATGGCACAAATCAGAGGATAATCATCATATTGGAACAAATTTATACTCAATACAACTAAAAAAACACACTAGTTTATAAAACTTAAAATGTCATAGTCTATATACTAAAAGGTCCCGTTATTACAACACATAGCTGGTAAAAACTGAATTAAGATGCTATATACTCAGTGAAGCGCAGCTGAACAATCATCTTTAATCAAGCAATTCTGTACTTTGCACCAAAACACTTCATTTCAGAAGGCTGATTGCTCACTAGTCATTTTTTCAGTATTGAGTCATATCTCTATGAAATTTTGGTCCCCACAAATTAATCTTTTCACTCCTGAGTCATAACTCCCGAGTTAAAGCCCTTTCAACTGCATACATTCAACAAGACTTTGAATGGAAACAATCGATTACCAGACTGACAGAAGAAAATTGCACAAAATGTCAGACAATCCAAAGAACAAAGACATGCATGTCACTGTACACTCAAGAACAAAGCAGCTGCATTCAACGCCTGAAATAAACAAGATGCAACTGTGTACAGCAAAATACTTCTCCCAATGGAGAAAAAAAATATATTCATTCATTAATTCATTCAATGCGGAACATTCATTTATTCATTCAATGCGATATATTCATTCATTCATTCATTGAATGTGGTACATTCATTCATTCATTCAATTGGGAACATTCTTTCATTCATTGCGGTACATTCATTCATTCAATGCAGTGCATTCATTCATTCATTTAATGAGGTGCATTCTTTCGTTTATTCAATGTGGTACATTCATTCATTTTTTTTTTTTTTTACATTTTTGGCACACAATTTCTCACCATGAGCAGAAAACCTCACTCATATTCAACATAATGGAATATTACAAAAAGGCCTGTAACTTAAGTACTCTGGTGCATTATGGGATATTCCACAGGTTCTAGCCTTCTTCCATTACAATCTGAACCCCAGGTTCAGTCTATGCCTGTTGCTTAATAAAAATCACCAGCCACACAGGTGTTATTAAAGAAAATCAATTCCCAAACTCCTTTCTCCACTCCTTTGTGGTGACGTTTCCACATCACTCCACTGCAGGGGTTGTTGGGAGACTGAGCGGGTGTGACGGAATCCGATTTGAGGGCCCACAGGACTGAAGCGGAACCTGAATTCCCGTCTGTCATCTTCCCTCTCCCTCTCCTTATAGAGGTAAACCTCATCCATAATTCAACCCGACATGCGCAATTATGTGATTGTAGTAATGTAATGAAAAATGAATTGCAGAGCCAGTCATTGTGATGGCGGTTTAATAATTCAAGCGAATTGGATCAAAAAAAAAAGCCTTCTTTTCTCCAGTGAGACTGGTAATGGCAAAAGGAACCACAGATAAAATTCAGTAATGCAGATTCTTTACCATCCGCCAAAGTCCTTTTATAGCAGTTCATGGATATGGATTCTTCCCTGGGACGCTGTGCTAACTGCACTATTCACTGGAGGAATTGAAGCTCGTTGGTTTATCTCAGTCTCTTCGACCGTGGGCTCACTGGGGCTGCGTGCGTTTAAGAGAAATCGCTACAGAAAGACTTAAACAGCTCAGTTTCCAAATGGAGCACAGGGTGATAGCAGCAATACTGAGCAAACCTGACCATCAAGTAATTCTAATTGGAAAGCTGGCAGTGTGTCAGCGTCTGAAGGCTTAACACTTTACAGAGACAGAAAGCTGAGCAGAGGAACAAAGTGGAGAGAAGTAAAACTCAGAGGGCTCGATACTGGTCAATAGAGCAGAGAGAAAAGTCAGTGTTGGGAGTCTTAAACAGAGGGAAACGCAAAGAGACAAAAAAGCTTTTCGATTGATTTTGGATAAAGCAGCAGCTTATCTGGTGCTTAATTTCTAGATTTAAAAAAAAAAAAAAAAAAAACAGCAGACAAAGCAATAAGTAAAAATTCAAAATTAGACTAAACAACACTTCCATACAACAAAAGAATTAACCAGACTGCAGCAAGACAGATCGGAGTTTAAAAGACTTTAAAAGACAAACCAAACCAAAATTGAAACAAATTGAAATTCAAAACAAAAAAAATATATAAAAATCCAAACAAAATGCAAAAACAAAAAGCAAAACACAAACAAACAAAAACAACACAAAACAAAAAGTTGGTGGTAAAATTAGTAGTAGTAGTAGTGTTGATCAAAAATAAATACAATAAAAAAAGCTATCAAAAAACATTTTACTAAAGTTGAAATAATTTATCCAGAATTTATATTTTAAAAAATCAAGTTTAAAACTCTGCTTGACTTACTTTCAGAAACAAAACAACACAACAACACAACAAAACACAAAACAAAAAACAAAAATTTATTTCTACTGATAATAAATATATTGTATAAGGGTTTCAAATGTTATTTGGTTTTAATAATTAAAAAAGAAAGAAAGGAGGGAGGCAGACCAAAGTGTTCCGTAATCATTTCAAATACCACATGTTGTACATATATCATTAGAAAGACACACAGTGTACCTTGGTAAGAGGGCTGGTTATTACTGAAATGAGTGCAGTATATCTGGCAGCAGCTGAAGGTTACTGTCAATTTGCGCGAACAACAAACCTCTGCTCTCTCTCCACTTCACATGAAGAAAATAATTGAAACAGAATGGTGGGCATCATTACTGCTTTGCTGGGATTCAACAAACCAGTGTGTTGATAAAAAAATGGACTGAAGACACTACGCTTCTCTAATGAAGACATGGTTCACACATGCTAAGTGAGAATAATATGTCTTGATGAGACGATTCCTGATGATAAGAAGTGAGTCAGAGGAGCATCTACTATATACACATAACAGAGATTGCAACTTTAATATTCATTCCCGTCAGCCTCAATAATTCACGCATAGCTAATTCCACATACACAGCCACACATTCATACTGTAAACACCTGATCTCAACTTGTGAAGTGTCAAATGATTTACATTAGTAGTAGGCAATTTAGTAAAAATAGCTCATGATCTTTGACCTTCAGAAGAGTGGACTAATAGTTCTAGTTTTAACCAGACTGAGTTTTGTTCACACAGCACAGAGAGCTCTCTGATGGATGTTTCTCTCATGGGAAAGGAACAACTGTTTCCCCTGTAATGGGAGTTTCCTCTCTCTCCTCCCCACAGGCCCTCCGAAATTATGCCCGCTGAGAGTGTCGAGTAATTTGTTACTGCTAGGATAAAAACACAGCTCTCAGTGAGGGGAATATGATGGTGGACAGGGGAAAACACATTGAAGAAAATGTGTGCTGCGTTCCTGTGCAAAACTCATCCCAATGCCAGGGTGTAGAATGATTGCCAGAGCATTGCTATTAGGTTACTAAGACACTCTAAATATTTTGTAGCAGATTTAATATTTTGTTTGTACCACAAATAGTGAGGGAGAAGTTATGGAACAAAGTTTAATACTTGAGATTTTGAGTTTGTTTGTTCAGATACATAACTCCATGTATGAACACTAATAATGGCAAACACCACTAATAATTGAGCTTTTCGGTGTCCAAGAAGCCTAGAAGACTTAAATTTTCATGTGGCATATGGAATTCAAGTAGCCATAGCCTATGAAGGAGGAAAAAAAGAAACAAGTGGTGAAAAATGAGGGGAACTCTACTCGTGCACTTGGATTAGGTTGATAGATGGCAGCAAGATTAGGCCAGGCCATATTAATGGCATACCTGGCCGAGAGATTATTAACATGACACAAACACAGGCATTTACTGTCACCCGATCATTCACCGCTACTGTGGAGGAAATGCACAATCTATCACGTACAACTAGAGAGGATATTCAACACAGTCAGCACTTTTACACCCTACAGCATCAGCGAGGGAGGAGGGAAGAGAGAATGAGAATGGGAGAGATAAGATGAGATACAGGGCCTCAATCAATCATAGTGACAATTTCCTTCATTATGACACTATTTTGAGTGACTGCGATTTCTGATTTTGTCTACTAATGTCAAGACAATGGCATTTCTGTTCCACGGTACTGAAAATATGAAACCTTAAGTCATATTACCTCAGCATACAAAACACCATTCACTTGGCATCAACAGACACTGCTACAAGAGTTTAAACTGAATTTTTGTAGATTCTAAAAAATTTTTTTACTATTTTACTTCAATAAAATAACATATGGAAGCTTGTTTACGTCACTGAATAAAAATAAAAAAGGTAATTACAAATTCTCACAGTTGTTTTTTTTTCTCGCAATTGACTTTTTTTCTCAGATCTGCATGATATAAACTCAGAATTCTGATTTTTATCATGAGATAAACTCACAATTGCAACTGCTAAAGTCACAATTGCATAAGTCACAACTCCGAGAAAAAAAGTCAGTATTGCAAGTTTATATCTCTCAATTCTGACTTTTTCGCAATTGTAAGTTAACATCTTTATAACTCTTTATACTGAGAGTGTATATGAGAGTGTATATATTACACAATTCTGAGAAAAAAAAAGTCTGAATTGCGAAATGTAAACACTCAATTGTGAGAAAAAAGGCAAAATTGTGAGATTAAAAAAAAAAAAAGGAATTACCTTTTTTTTTCCCGCAGTGGCGGAAATGGGCTTCCATAGAAATTAAATGAAAAGAAATGTTCAGTTCTTTCATGCATAGGCATTGCTAGGCCCCATTTATAGTGAAACCCCTCCTACACAGAATACAAATTCAAAGCATATTCAAGAATAATCATTATGTGATGAATGTTATCAGAGTGACACCACTTCACACAAATGTTCATGGGTCCGTAACACTCCCATCTGTCTCTTACCACCAGTTCACCTGACAGATTTGGCAGGCCTTTAGGTGGAGAGTCAGATTATGGTCTCTCATCCCACCAAAGCCAAAGAAAAACAGGAGCACTGGTCTAATGTTAAATCGCCGCTGGCTCGGCATGAGATCTCCATTCATCTCTCATCTCCCAAAGGCCTGGTGGTCTTTTGCCAGTGGGGGGTTAGGGGGCAGGACCCTGGCGTCTTTGAAGCCCCTTACTATGAAGTACAGCACGCTGTGATGTCCACGATGAAGTCTATTAATGATTAATGATACGCCGGACTGCACAGAGATAACCACAGCTATTAAAATAAATAGCTTCAGGAAACTTAAGATGATAAGTTGGAATGTAAAGTAGCATCCTGAAGATCCACCTACCCTCATGAAAAAGGGATATATCTTCAAAGGAAATGGATGTAAAGTGCAACTAAATATGCTAAATGTATAAACATGTGCGATACGATTAATGAATTCTGCCCAGCAGGTGTTATGCTATAGGAGGTGTTATGAATATGCATTCCCGATGCAAAACTGTGATTTTGGCATTTATTGGCTAAACGGCAAAGCAAAGCACTTTCAGGGGGTACATGGAGAAACACAGAGTAAGATGTTAAAAATGTGCAATTAATTCATAAACAATTTGCATGGTGACTCGAGTCTCCTAATTAATTCTTAGGAAAAGAACAAGAGTGGTGAATAGCAAAAGAATTACACAAACAGTCAAGGACTGAATTAGGAAGACTGGTGAATTCATGTTGTGTAGCATATATTTATTATTAAAAACACATTAAAAGGCAATTTTTACATTACTTTTTAATATGTAATGACCTTTCATTTACATGACAACAGCGCTTTGGGGGCCTGAAAAACCAAACTTTTACAAGCATATGTGTTAACACAGTATTTCTTTACAAAGTGACATTGCCAACTACTGGCCTGGCATGCATAATACAGTGTTTCAAGTCGTTTTCATAGATCCGTGTGAATGGGGATTATTTTGACAATGTTGTTGCGAAAACGCAAAGGAAAAACTTTTCCGTTTTTAGCCCATTGTTGTCATGTTAACATACCCTAAGTAAAAGGAGATGAGCTGTTCACTTTGCTGTCAGTCTGTTTTTTGCTAGTTTGAAATATTAGTGAACTGGTTACAAACATGATAGTCTAATTAGCCAATCACAGCGACATGGAGGAAGAAACACCTCCTCTCTATTCATGTGTATTTTGCCATTCTCCTCTAGAATATAAAAAGACAGTCCACCCAAAAATTAATAATAAATCATTTTTTAGGCGGACTGTCATTTTTCCCCCGGTTTCACAGACAAGGCTTAAGCCTAGTCCCAGACTAAAATGTAAATCTGAACTGTTTCAACTGAAAGAAATTTACACTGACTGATCTTAAAATATATCAGTGTTGTTGTTTTGTCTCAAGATGCACACCAGTAATGTTTTTTCTAAGACACGTTTATAAAGATCACTTAAATGTCCTAATTGAACTATGGTCTAATCCTGGCTTAGTCTAAACCCTGTCTGTGAAGCCAGGCCTTTAAGTTTTATCTAAATGAACTGAAAGGAGACTTTTGCCTCTCCCTGAAACCTCATCTGCTAATGTTGTTGCATTGTGTCATTATTCAATCCCATATATTTCTTAATATTGGTTGTGTTTTCTCTTGCCATCTCTGAAAAAACGCCTGTGGCAGATACAGATAAAGCCAGAGAGATGAACAGATGAAACAGCACACATAGAGAAAAAACACCATCTCTTTTCACTGATCTCTTCTTAAGGTGGTATAGTTAGATGTGTGTTGATCAGAGACATAAATCCGGTTGTTTACCACCTTATGTGCCGCCAGAGCAGCACACCTGATTGAATAAAATTAAATGTGAAAAGAATGGCAAAAAAAGCCATTGAGAGAGAGAGAGAAAAGCAGATGTTGAAATAAAACGAGAGCAGTCCTTCAGCAAAAGATGAACATCATCCTTTTACAATAATAAAAACGATGTATCTTTGCCCCTAGAAATCCATCACGACACATAATAATGTGAGAGGCACTCACATTCAAGGGTTTCAGAACCCATCAACATCTATTCAGAGCTGGATGAAATGCTCAATAACTCTGGTTATATTGTACCTGTAGTCTGTGTATGGTGTTTGAAAGCCTTTTTGAAATATCTTCATGTCCACTGGGTGCAATAATTAGCAGTGTTCTCTATTGTTTGAACAAATCCCGAACTATAAAGTATGCCATTTGGCATGTAACCCATCACACACCATTGTGCTATGGATATGAATGATACCTCAAATTGAATGATACGTCAATCTTACAATTTTCACCTTACAAAAGATACAACAGGGGGGATCACTTAGATTTACGGTAGCACATATGAAGCCACGATATGAACTATTTTTTCAAATATTTATATAAAGTACAACATAAATAACATTAATATATAGATTGCAAGATCCATTATTCTTAATAAAACTATTTTTTAATAAATTTAATTTACCCAAATACATCTTGCAACACAGAAATATTCAGAAAATAACAGAACAAATATTATGCAAAAGTTATGAAAGCTGAAAAAGCAGAAACTTTTTTTAACTTTTAATATAACTTATTTTTAATATCCCATTCATTTTCTTATTTGTAATAAGCATTTTTTTACTTTTTTCACTGGAGAAAGCAACATTACGGATATTTTTTTGAACAAACATGCAGCTTTTCACTTCACAAGACATTAATTGATGGACTGAAGTCATGTGGATTACTTGTGGATTGTGATGTTTTTATCAGCTGTTTGGACTCTCATTCTGACGGCACCCATTCACTGCAGAGCATCCATTGGTGAGCAAGTGATGCAATGCTAAATTTCTCTAAATCTTTTCCAATGAAGTAACAAACTCATCTACATACTGGATGGCCTGAAAGTGAGTAAATTTTCAGCTGATTTTTTTATTTTTGGGTGAACTATTCCTTCAGTGAAGAAGTTTTTAGTGGATTTAAAATGGGGCATCACCCAAAAATCTGACAACCTCTGATTTAAACAAATTTTTATGACAAAGATCATCTTGTTCTTTTCTAAAAATCTGTGTAATAGCAGCTGAATACAGAGATCAGTTAAATGCAGCTCCTCAAGCACCCTGTGCCTTCCCATCCCACCCCGCAGCGTAAAGAGACCGCACTAGCGCTGCTTTGTCAGCCGTGACCTTGTTGTGCCGGTGATAAACGCCCAGGCGAATTGGGTCAGCTCCCCCTGAGAGAAGCCATCAGCGCTGCTGATCTGAGAAAATCGGCAGGTCGCCTCTTCTCTCTCTTTCCACCCGCAGAGGAGTGTCTGATGTGTTCTGACGCACCTCCTCCTCACCCCTTCAAGGTAAATGATGATGATGATGGTGGAGGGAGAGTGATGAAGGGTGCGCTCACTCTCCGTCTCCACCACGCTGAGTAATATGGGATGAAAGATGATCGGAGTCGACTCCTCTGGTCGTCAAATTACACGCACGTCAGTATAAATGGGGAGGGCGTTATTCGTTATGGTTGCCACGGAGACCTTCCCACCTCACAGGCTGTGAGTGTGTATGAAGTAAAGCAGTTAAGTAGTTACTACTAACAACAGCAGAGGTGTGTGAAGCTACACATCGCCTAGGACTGCACAAAATTGGCATCAGTGTAACACAAGTTGTCACGCTATTGCATTAAATCTGCAGCATTTTGGCATTATTTTAGAATGAGAACTGTCCAATCAGATATGAATATCTGACTGATTTTCTAATAAACTACCAAAATTATCCAAAAAAATTTTGATGTAACATTAAGGGGTGTGTCATTCTCTGGCATGCATTAAATGTTGTAACATGGCAAGTGTGGGAATACTAACTGCAAACTTTATCTTTTATCTATAAAAGATTTTTTTTTTTTTTAAGAATATATATAGTAACTGAATATAATTCAGATTCTTTGCCTTTTCTAGGTCACTAATCTAATCAAATTAGTACATTTGTAACACTAATCATATGAACTTCTTGTTTACATTAATCAAATATTATATTATAGCATATTATATTGTTTTATTATTCAGATTATGCACCTTTTTAGAACACTAATTATGCAGATTTGTGATACTGATCATAAATCCTTGTTTATATTAATAAAATATATTATCCTACACTGTATTACATTTTATTCAGATTCTGCAACATTTTTAGGTCACTAATTATCCACATTTGTGACACTAATCATATAATTGTGTATATTAATAAAATATATTATAAAATATAAATTTCATTTTATATTTTATTGTTTTATTTTATTATATGATATTTTCATTTTATTTTTTTAATTCTGCATTCATGTCACTAACCAAATTAGCAAATGTGATAAATGAACTCCCAGTATATTAATAACAAAATGTTACATTACATTCAAATTCTGCAGCATTTCTAGGTCACTAATCAAATTAGCAATTTTGGGAAACTGATAAGAACCTTTGTATATGAATAGAATAGAATAGAATAGAATAGAAGAGAATAGAAGAGAATAGAATAGAATAATGCATTTCAAAGTCATAAAACACTATTTAGGATCAAATAGGACACTAGACACAGATGAATGGTCCAATAACCCTGCAGCCAAAGCTCAATGTGTCTAATAATGTTTGAACATTTATAAATGCATTTGATACCCAGTTTACGATGGCCATTGGGTCTGACAGCTTCTCTTGGCAGGCTGCCCTGTTTTAATAATTAAGTACTTAAGTGCATCAATTTTCCTTAAATAGAGACGCATCTGTTTTCACTTTAAAAAGATGATGAAATGTGAAAGATTAGAGGAGAAATAAAATCACAAGCTGGAGTTTAAAACAAGCCACAAACATACAGTATCCCCAATGTGTTTTTTATCTGCACCAACATGTTCTTTGAAACAATTTAATCTGCATTTCTTAAACATATCACCCCTCTTTCCGCACCTTGAGTTGATGGCAATGGTGGCAATGTCATTCAGACAGATGGTTCGAATCAGATGTGCAGTCCAAAACAACCCGAGAGGTTCCGAAAGCCAGTTCTTAATTTTGCTCCCATACAAAGAGCTATTTGGCCTGTAGCACATATTGTGTGATCAGCCATATGGATGCTAAGAACTTTAAATGAACATTAAAAAGGCACTGTTCCTTTCATTCACTTAAAAGTATGCACTAGAAGTACACTGAAGTTACGACAGATGAAAATAATCATGCAATGCTCTTATCTGTATTCTTTGGTCTCTTCACTACCAAGGGACTGTATTAGTACTCAAATAATGTTATTTTACAGGTTAAGCAAGTAAGATCTGCAAGTAGTAATGACTGTTTTCAAACATGTTTCCCAAGCCATCCTCTTTTCTGCTATTGGTCAGTCAAACAGCCCCAAACCCAAACTCATGCCATTCATTGTGCATTTTAAGAGTTTTTAAAAAATATATGGATTTCTTCAAGGAAAAACAACATTTCTCGTCTTTTGCTATCTAGATTCGGCCCTCAGAGACCTTTGAGGTTGAAATATCAAGTGAACAATGACCCCAAACATAACCTCTCCTCTTCACTGACAACTTTTAACTGTTACTCTCCTCTCCCCTTCTTCATCCTTTTGCAGCTGTGTTATCATTTCTTCTCCTGACTGCTAATAAAAAACAGATTTTCACCTTGCCACAGGCTGCTGGAATATGATAGAATATCTGATGGTGCTCATATAAACGGCAGTGGGGTGTCATCTAGAGCAGAATGCCACGCACATAAGGATGACTGACCTTGCTTCTCTCAGCCCTTGAGGGTAGTCGGGGAACAACTCTGAGCCAATGAGCGTGCCTTGACTCGTGCTAGCCTGATGTATGTGTGTAAAAATAAATGTAAAAAAATTCTGAATAATAACGCAAAAAGTTCTACAAACAAAATGATGCATCTTTATGCATTTATGATACAAAAATTAATTCATACTAGAAAAAGAATAATTTTCATGTGTTGAGTGGGAATTTTGATTCAATCCAGTGACTCAATTCTTTTTAACATGTTCACCAAACAGATTCAGATTTGTTCACAGCAGCATGTTCACCCTCCTGCCTATCTTGAGCACTATGACCTCACAGCCACAAGATGTAGACAGGTCAGCAAGCCAATGATGCCTTGTGCCATAGAAGAGTCCCAAAGGCATGGTCCATTTGATATCAGTCTCAAAAGGTCTCAGAGACCCAATATATCGCCACTTCTCCAATCACCTACCATTACGAAGCCATTGCAGTTGACAAACGCCCACAGCACCAATAAGGTCACATCCGTCTTTCTCTAGAGGGAATTATAGCTCACTACCTACCCCAAAGCAGACTGTTGACCATAGAGATTGTTCCAAGAATCTGCCTACCCACTTGGAGGAGAGTGCTGGGGAGCCGTTAAAAGGGCATGTACTGGTAGATTCTCTGGGTAAGATGCTCAGTGAATTCTGATGCTCAGTGAAAGAGAAATTAAGTCAGCGTGACTCTATTCCTGCTAGTTATACAAATGAATCGGTCCCAGCTACTACCTGCAGATTAGTTCCATCACTCGCTAAGCACAGGATCCAGAGCTAATGTATAAGCCTGTTAGTGCTGCTCGCCTGCCTCATCCTCACAACGATTTTGAAACAATGAGTCCCAGGTATCTGACGTCTATGACCATCAACCTTCCAGACGACAGAAAGAGCCAAGCTAAACATTCCAGACTTCATCACAGGAGACCCTGGTGAGTTCACCAGGCTAAAGTTTGTTTTAGAGAACCTTTTACTTACTGATGCTACCAACCTCTCCCACTAACAAATATTGATGGATCATACAAGATTGATTGAAACTTGCCTGGTAGACGATTCTTTTCTCAACTCGCTGTTCACTACCTTCAAGTCTTTCAGCAAACAGCTAATGACCGATTGGTTCCAGAAAAATCCCCACTGCTGGCATGCATGCCAAGTGTACCCTTTGGAAGCCGTGCAGTATCTCTAAAGGCTGCCACTTACAGATCCTCCACAAGGTTGGCATCCAGCAGTAGACCAATAATGTGTCGGAAGTTGTCGTCACCTACCTCGAGTAGCCATGTCATCTGAGCTGGAGTTGTGGCTTTCTCAGGACAAAGCTGACCCACAAGAATCTACTTTGGGCCTGGGCTTGCACTGCAAGCTGTGCAATCTAGGGTTCAAACACAGACCCATTACATACAATACCTTGATGACGTGGAGCATTTCTCGGGTGCTGGAGAGTCAGTACAAACTTCTTGGAGTCATCCTTCCTGATTCTGCCTGAGCCAAGGTGATCGTGCAGCAGCTCTGAGCAAATCACAGGGACTAGAGCAATCCACAACTCCCTGCTGAGGTCCAGCAAGCATGGATAGCATAGTCTGTAGATGCTACAGCCCCTCCTATATGGATCATCTAGATGTGCATCAGGAGATTCATATCTTCAGTGATGCCCCTGAGAAGACATATGGGGCCGTTGCTTACCTGCATTCAGAAGTTCACCAAGAGGAATTATACCTTGCCTTACTTCTAGCCTGATCGAGGGTGACTCCACGAAAGCATCAAGCTCTGTGATGCTTTGACAGAAGCACAGTTGGCGAAATCGCTTTTAACTGACCCCACTCTGAAGTTGGACAAGGTCACCTGCTGTGACTCCACAATTTCCTCGACTGGCTCCTTTCTGTGTCCTGCCATTATTGTAACAGCAGGCCTATTTAAGTCTGCATTCCATTTTGTTAGGAATGAACTGTTTTGAAAAAGAAACAGGGTCCCCTGTTCAAATGTCTCACTACCTGAGCTGTACACTTTGAAGTGCTAAACCTTGATGCTTCCCCGATGGCACCAAGTAGGTTTGTGAGTCAGTGTGGCCAGCTTGCATAACTATACTCGGAGTTCTGTTTCTCCATCTTGGGAGTTTCTGCTCCTTCAGCCAACTCAGTGATGACCTGCAGCAGTTGTTAACTAGACAACAGGTCAGTTTCCATTTCAATCCTCTGCACTTTGGAGGTGTATGAGAGAGGGGGTTTCAGTCAATAAAAGCTGCCCATCATTCAACTCTGGGCTTAGAACCAGTGCCCAAAGAAGTGTTTCGGACAGTCCTGACAGAGATCGAAGCCACCCTAAACTCTAAGCCTTTGGCATACATTTTGGTGAAAAAAAAATGGAGATGGAGGCACTCACAGGAATTAGCCAAAAGATTATGGGCTGCTTTCATAAGGCAATACCTACCGGTCGAAAGTCGCAAAGACAATCACTTGACATTGAGCCTGGTACCGTAGTCGTGTTAGGTGATCTTCAGTTACCTCGATCCCTGTGGCAGATCGGAAGTGTCATAAAAGTGTTGTCTTGGGGAACAGCAGAGATACAGCCTATAGCCCATCTGATTGTGCTTCCTAAAATCCCTGATGAAGATGAGCCTCCTAAAAGAAGAGACTGTAATCAAACAGTAAGCAGGACTCAATTTCCAACAGAGCAAATTTACACACAAATTAGGGGCCAGCAATGTTGGAAAGGCCTGTCAGTCACCACCATTACCCTACAAAATGAGCTGAAAAAGTTATAACACCAATTTCTGTGCTATAGTGTGCATCTATGACTGAATTTGACTATTTCAACATGTTGACTATGCTTACATAAAAGAATATCTGTTAGGCTGATTCATTTTTTTCTGATCCATTGTTGAACCACACTTTTACTCTCGTACCTCCTCTAACATTGTCAGTGCAGTAAACCGCTGTGGTTGCATCTGACTGCCTTGATTCACTCCTGTGTTCTGATCGACATCAAAAGGATCGATTGGGACATTAGAACCTTCTTAGAATACAACCCTGCTTAACTACTTAACAGTATAGGTTAGTCTTTCCAGGCCACTAAAGAAGTCAAATGCTTGACTAGAACCCAGTGGCTTCAGAAGGAAGACACTTTAGCAAACAAGAAAAATTAGTGAATGAAAGGTGACAATTCTTTCACTCAAATTATTTTCTCAGACTCATTTATGAATGAAACACTACAAATGTACATTTCTCAAAGAGATACTACATTATCTCAAAGAGATAATACATGGGAAGTCGTGGCCTAATGGTTAGAGAGTTGGACTCGTAACCTAAAGGTTGTGGGTTCGAGTCTCGGGCCGGCAGGAATTGTAGGTGGGGGGAGTTGAGTGTACAGCTCTCCACCGTCAATACCATGACTGAGGTGCCCTTGAGTCACCATACTTGGCCACATGTCACTTCACTAAGACTGTATAAGTACACAACACAGTGAATTTAAAACCATGCAAATAAAAGAAAGAATTTGCAAAATAACTTTAGATTTTATTTTTTTTTAATCATGGCAACTTGGTTACAAAACTCTGCTTTTATTCCAAATTCATTGCAGAAAATCGATATTGTACTCACTGGAGAAGCCAAAGGCTGTAAACAGAACAGATTATAGAAAGCAAGACACAGATAGACCAACTAGCCAGCTACAAGTAAGAGAATGGTAACATACTGTGCCAAACATCTCTCCTGCTCTCGTCTCTGCAGCCCTCATGCGTCTGAATATGTGTGTGCTTGAGTTTGATTGGAGAGAGTTGAGCATCTCAGATACCCCAAAATACCCCAGGCCAGCTGAACTGTGAAATATAATGGAAGCCTGCCAGCGGTCTGGTCTAAACAGAAGGAGTGATGAGAGAAACACGAGATAAAAAAAAAAGTGGTGGCTATCTTAGTAAAGTAACAAACAGAGGCTGAGAGTGCAGCCCTCAGAATCTCCCACAGCTCAATACAGACCTGCTTCCATCTAATTGCAGGGAGACAGAATCTTTACATAAATTTCAACAGTAACTAAGTGATGCACAAAATGACGGTTATACTAGTGGTGGTGTAGTATATATACAGCAATGGTCAATATGAGAAGAATTATGAGCGACAAGCCGCCTCTTCCAAATCCCCAAGAGTAATTACAAAAAAGTGATCCACAATTAATAAACAACCACTTAAGGACCTTCTGTTAAAAACAATGAGGCATTTTTCAATAGCAAAATCTAATAGTAGGGTTATTCAATTGAAGAAACCAGATAGAGACTATTCCCAAATATCGATATATCCCAGTTGAGACTGCTTCCCAAATTCTTCCATCTATAGCTGCTGAATCTTCAGTTTCATGGCAAAAGAATTCATATTTTATGAATATGTATGTGAGCCTTTATGAATATGTTATGAACATAAGTTTGCATTTGCAATTTTATATTGAGTGCGATGCAATAAAAACGCTGTGTACAACTAAATAATGACAAGAAATGTGTTTGTCTACATACAACGCTACCAATGTAGTCTCATTCACAAACAAATGACTTCTCTTTTTAATGAATCAAAATCCTGACCACTGTTCATTATAAGCAAGTGAATCAGAATCACAGTTTAAAATCAGAAGCAAAGTCATGCAAATTGTGGAATCAAATCAAAAACATATCAAGGGTTTTGCGATATACTGCACCAATACATACAGTAGCCCTACCTGTGGAGACAAACCTGTAGATAAAAAAAACTGTGCATAACTCAACCAGCATATAAATCAATACAATTCTTTATAATTCTTTCAGACACATTTTCAGATCCTCCTTGGCAAGAATTATAGCTCTGGGGTGTCCTCTGGACCACTGACAGAGCCGTGGAGGGTAGTGTCTTCCCCTACTGCCATGCAAACATATTAAAGCATGTTTGCCCCTAAACAATGCCTGTGGCAACAGATAATACCTCATGCCTCTGTCTATCCTCATGCTACCTCAGCTCAGAGTGCAGGCAGGCAGTCATACGGCTTTGTACAGGGCCATGCAAGGTAAAAGTCCACTTGACCAGTTCACCACGACGTACCTCTGAGAATCAGGGATCACTGCAAAAAAACAAAATAGACATGTTCCTAAGCAATGGACATCACAAGAAAAGTTCATGTTCACAGGGGCACTTTTTTATTTGCAGTCTTTGATGGTGGAATTTTTAGAAAAACACCAATTTTATCTGTCAGAATCACAAAGCATTTAATCCATCCATCACAATCAAACTAACAATGTAAATGACAATCTCATTACTAGTAGTATTACAATGACTGAACAAACAAGCAAAACTTTTATTGACAGAAAATCTCCCAGACAACAACAAATAAAATAAAATGAAACCGTAAATAAAAAAATAAAATAAATAAAATAAAAAATACAAAAATAAAGTAATAAATAATTCTCCCAGCCCATTATAGTAGTAGTAGTAATAGCAGTAGTAGTAATTATTATTATTATTATTATTATTATTAATAGACTAAAAATCTTACAGCCAATAAATAATTAAATAAAACAAACAAACAAAACAAATGACAAAATCTCCCAGATAACAACAAACAAACAAACAAACAAATAAATAAATAAATAAATAAAAATGTAAGTGGCTAAATCTTACAGCTAATAAATGTACTTTTAAAAAGTGAAATTCTCATCATAATAATAATAATAATAAACTGTAAATGACAATACATTACTGTAAATAAATAAACCACAGTACTAGTGATAATAAGCGAAGCTGAATATAAATTGAACGGAAGCAGACTGAATGCTCTGTATCGCGTAAGTAGACATTATAAGCTGAGGTGTTGAAGATGGCGTATGTGTGTCTCAGTTAAATACAAACGTGTCGAGAAGCTGGCGATTAGGTGTGCAGAACCGACGTCTCAGACACACACACAAACACACAGTCTTGCAGCAGCGACAGTGTGTTTCTGCATAAGCACTATCTTGGTGTCCCCTCGTGAGAGAGGAAGATTAATTGCACAGTTAGAAGTCAGATCTGTTGACTGGGAAAAATTTAACTTTTATATATGCAAGGTGAAAAAAAAATCCAAAAACACATTTTTCAAAGAAGTATTTAAAGACATACCATCTGAATACATTTGCAAACGGATGACGGCTGTGCTTGAAAAAATCATTATCGAATTGCAACCATATTTTATTTTTGGTAGCCAACCGAGCGGACATTTCTACACCTTAATTCCTGACAACATCATCCGAGGCTTTAATCTTTGAGGAAAACAAATGGTACACATTTTGCAGTGTGAAATTACATCAGCCACTCTCTGAACTCTGAAAAACATGATGTGACTGTCATAACTGAGTCGAGAATGCGTCATCCAGCGGCTCATCTGGCATATGTGAGAAAAGCCTCAAAATGCGTCTCATTAGGTAAACTTACTTCACCAGACAGGAGCTCAGTAAATAACATAAGCGTCGTCGTGATGTATATCTCCATCTCTGTCATATCGCTCTTGTAAATGACTGGAGAAGAGCATGTGCGAACATCACTCAAGCACCGGTGTCGCTCTGATGAATGCACTTTTAGCAGCATTGGGCTTTCCAGACAAATGGTTTTTAAAACAAGTTGCAACCGCCACAAATCCATCAGATGTCTAAACTGACCTCACAGTGAACCCTGGGTCCCATAAAGACCCATAACGGACCCAATCAAGACTGAGTTAGGGAGAGGTCTGCCATTCCCTGTCATATCTAACACCCTCTACCCTATACTCTATCATACACACTGTATTTCTCCAAAGACCAAATCCAGTGAGGTTTAAAGGGATATTTCGCCCTAAAAATACAATTCTGGCATTATTCACTCACCTTTGAGTTGTTTTAAATCAGAGCTTTACCCTCTGTGAATGATTATGGTTGCTCTTTGTCATGCAGTTGCAATGAATGGGGGCTGGATCCTTCAAGCTTCAAAACAGACACAAAAGCATTATGAAATGGGTCTATGTGACACACACTGTATTCAAAGTCTTCTCAAAACATGACAAAAAATTAATTGTTATACACTGAAAACCTTCATCTATGGCATATCTGTGAGTTCTTGATTCATGAACAAATCATTCAAAGAATCATTCATGAATCTGAAAAGAAAAACACTGTACATGACCAAATCTGAGCCAATAATAATAATAATAATAATAATAATAATAATAATATCAGAAAAAAATCAGAGTAAATAATAAATAAATAAAAACAAACAAAAATATTAATATACAATTAATATATAAGAAAGAAAGAAAGAAAGAAAGAAAGAAAGAAAGAAAGAAAGAAAGAAAGAAAAGAAAGAAAATAAATAAACAAAATAAGTGACTGAAAATCTTTCTTTTACAGCCAAAAGAAAGAAAGAAAGAAAGAAAGAAAGAAAGAATAATATAAATAAGCAAGTGACTGAAAAATCTTACAAGATCTTGGTTTGGAACAACAGTAGTAAACGACAATTTTATATTGTTGGGTGCACTGTCTCTTTAAAAATGACATAATACACATATTGGCTTTAGGAGGGCAAATAAATGAGGTATTTAATTTCACCATATTGTCATTCCTCTTCCTTTATCTCTCTCTCTTGATCTCTTTTTCCATAAATCTCACTCACTCTCTCACACACACACACACACACACACACACACTCGCTTTCTCTCTAATAACATTCGGGCTGTTAGATAAGATGAGGGGTTTGGAGGGACAGGAGAAATGAGAGCCAGCTGGAATTCCCATCGGAGCCTTAATTCATCTTACATCAGCTAGGGTTCAATCTAAACACACACACTCACACACACTGTGGCCAGTGGCCAACAGAATTACATAGTACTGTGTGACCCTCTGTGAGAGAGCTCTGACTGTAGGTTCCTACCACCCATTGCAACATCATATTCCATTATTCCAACATTAAATGAGGTGAAAAGTTCACCAAATTGGGGTGTCTGCTGCTGGGATTTTCTGGAGTTTGTACTTCATCAGTTTCACGGATGACCAAATTCCTAGAAATGTTGGTGCTGGTTTGGTGAAGTCACATCGGTTGGACACAGAAACAGTCAGATACAGAATACATAATACTTCTATTTAATCAGCTGATATTTTTAGCATCCTACATAATCACCAGCTCAGCATAAATATCTATTCAAATGACAATCAGATCTACTGACTTTTTGACCCTGTAAATCCCTCTTTGACCATCACTGTTATTTGGAAGGATTTCATGAAAATCTTCAGCAGTTTCAGTAATGCTGAGGATAGTATGGTGCACACAATATGCATGTGGCTACAGCAAAAAATATATAATATTTTTATTCAAACACAGTTGTGATAAATCTGTGTGACTGCTGTCTCAACCAGGTTTAATATAGCACATCTACTGTATAACCCTGCACATATATAGGCTTAACAAATTTCTGACATTCTTTGACATTTGGATTATTATTTTTTAAGGTATACGTTAAGTCATTTTAATCAAATAGAATACGTTCAGTATTAATTACATAAGGAAAATATATAAATAGTTCTAGACAATCTTTTAAAAAATTTGTATTGTGTAAACTGGCTTTTAAATGTGAAAGTTGAAAAAAATGTTGTTAATATTTTAAATTAAGAATAATTTTAAATATTGTTTGTTTTCATTTTCATTTTAAAGTTTTTGTAATTTTGGCATTTTTATAAAAACAAAAGGACATAGTTTTTAAGTTTTATTTATTTTAATCCTTATAATATATATTAACGTTTTTAGTAATTTTGTATGTTATCAATAATAAAGTCCATAAAGTTGTCATTAAGTTTTAGTTTATTTTAATCGTTCAACTTAAACTATGAAACTGAGAAGTGTTGGCAAGAAATGAAATAACTATACATTTTATTTTAGTTCATGTTTATTGTCAAATAAATAATGTAATTTATGTTTTAGTAATTATTGTTATTTATTTTTATTGATATTTTGAATGTTTTTAATATATTTTCTGTTTTATTGTAATTTGAAAAGTTTTAGTAATTCTGTATGTTATCATTATTATTATTTATTAAGTTTTAGTTTATTTGGTTTTAATTATTTTAGTCATTCAACAAACTATGAAAATAAGTAGTATAGCCTTGGCAACTACCTGAAATAAAATGTTTTTGATTATTTCAGTTCAAAATAATTAATTTTAATAACCCTGATGTTATCTTCCTCCATCACAAACACTTCAATACCAGACAAACACAATCACTTTAATATAATACCAGAATATCACATGAAAGGACAAAGCCATAAAATACAGCCTTCATGAAATCTTTTGAAACAAAGTCCAAAGATTACCAAGACTTCACAAAATCCTATCAAACAAGGTTAAAATGACCTAAGCGCAACACTTTGCAACACTTGTGAGACTGCGCTGCCATATCAGTCGAGATGCTGTCTCGTACGGTGTCATCCGCCCTGATGGCATGACAGCGCGGGCTTTGACCTGTTCTCTTCTTAACTTTCAGTTCTAACCCCTCTCTCTCGTGTAGCATGTTTTTTTTCCTCCACCTATCGGCCTTTCATCTCCCTCCCGTCTTGAGATGACATGTTCAAATACGACCTTGCAGATAATGAGTGACATTTGGGGCTGTGAGGAGGACCGATTAAACAGACAAAGAGGACGTGTTCTAAAAATGTGCCTCTCTCTTCTGCTGCCTCGATTACATATTGAGTAAAAGATCAGGTTGACATATCACCTGTATCACTTTCCCGCTTTTCTGTGTTTTTCTGCTATGCAAATGCTTGCATCTAAAGACAAGACTTATTCAAAATGATCAAAGCATAGCTGGAAGTGCACCAGTGTGTGTAGCTGTATGCGTACATCTGTGACCTATAGCGTTGGTGACATCCTTGCTGGGGTTTGACAGAAGCTGTAGTTGGTTGAAGGTAAATGGAGGTTGGAAAGACATAATGGAGCATGCTGTACTGGCTTCGGGCCCCTAAAGGCACACAGCTGCACACAGAACCAGTATGTTACTGTCCAACAGAGAAGACTACACCTGTATGTAGGCTTCATTTCATATTAGGGTGCTTTTTGTAACCTCGGTTTACTGATTCCATTTGAAACAGTGGTGTAACACATGGTTCTCGTGAACTTTTGGAAGAAAATTGGAAGGAAACCCATCCTCCACTGCTGATGTATAATTTGCACATTTGCATGTCCTTGATCTTGTCCAGTTCTGTTAATGCATCATTTCCATAGAAACATCTGACTGCAAAAAGCTGTTGAATTAGTAAAATGTGTTGAATCAGTAGCCGTTTTGACAGATTCAGTTCCATGCTAATGCATCATTATTTCAAAGTAGAAATTAGATTGTTAAATCAGTAAAATGTATTGGAATTGAATCTGTCAGAACAGCTACTTCACGTTCACGTTAATGGATCATACATAATTTTTTCAAAGTAGAAAATAGGCTGCAAATAAAAGCTGTTGAATCAGTAGAATACTGAATCAGTAGACAGTGATAGATTCAGTTCTATGTTAATGCCTTATTTCCATAGAAACAACGGCAAAAAGCTGTTGAATCAGTAAAATTTGTTGAATCACTGGCCATATTGACAGATTCAGATCCATGTTAATGTATCGTTATTTAAATGTAGAAATTAGACAAATAAAAGCTGTTGAATCAGTAAAATTTGTTGAATCACTGGCCATATTGACAGATTCAGATCCATGTTAATGTATCGTTATTTAAATGTAGAAATTAGACAAATAAAAGCTGTTGAATCAGTAAAATGTTTTGGAACTGAATCTGTCAGAGCAGCTGCTAATTCATGTTAATGTATCATTATTTTAATGTAGAAATTAGACTGCAAATAAAATCTGTTGAATCAGTAAAATGTGTTGAATGAGTAGCTGCTCTGACAGATTCAGTGCCATGTTAATGAATCATTATTTCAATATAGACATACAAAATAGCAGTTGAATCAGTAGCAATTCTGACAATATCAGTTCCATGTTAATGCATCATTTCAATTAAATGTCAGACTGATTTAAAGAGAGAATCATTTATAATAGTCATTTTCTTGTGGATTAGACTAGACAGATTGATTGCATTATATATCTGAGAGAAACTATAATGTTCAGATCAAGCAATCAAAGCAGCATCAGTTACACTAGGAAATCTTTAACGCATCTTAAGAAATCTTTCCAGAGACACTCACCAAGTCTCTCACAAATTAAGCAAATTCTTCTGCTGTTCTGTGTTATCGCTGTATTTCTCAGTGGAACAGGGATGATCTAAATACAGTGTAATTTAGAGGAAGAGAGCAGGCTGTTTTTCCCTCGTCAGGATTCTGTTAACAGTACAGGCTAATTATGGGTAGAGGGTGCAATGCCAGGCCCTGCTGTCTATAACTCCCACTTGTTGCTTTTTTTGGTTGAGTGATGCCATGTAGACAATAGAAAACATGGCTCCCACTGACAGCGTCCCCACAGCTGTGCCCACTATTACCATCACTAAATATCCAAAAGGAGAACAATGTGCTCAAAGACGAACATGCAACACGCATGCAAAAGCACACAATTACTAACTGTCATTCACGTAAACGTCATTTATTAACAGTGCTTGATTTGAATATTATGAGTTGAACAAATCAACTTCAACTGAACAGCAAAACATGATAAAACAACTTTTTTTATTGATTTAAATCCAAATGTATACGTGTGTGTATATATATACATACACACTATTAAGTATGTATAATATAATTTAATATATATTAAGTATATGTATATACAGTGCATATTGTGTGTGTGTGTGTGTGTGTGTGTACAGGTGTATAATTTTTTTTTTCAATTATGCTACCATAAACATGATATATTTTTAGAATTAATATATTGAAAAATATAATTTTTTCTTCAAACCACTGAGAAACTTTTCTCATTAGGCATGAACTATCACATAAAAACGATTCATAAAATATATAACGTGTCAGTGAATCCAAGAGGTCACAATTAGCGCTCAGAATGGAGTCGAAACACACAGACTGGGTCAAGGCGCTTAAAGAACCCCAGAAAGGCTCAATATGACTGTCGTCATGGTTACTGCTTGTATGAACTTGAAACAATGGGACGGTGACCTTGAGCAGGACAGCGCGGTCGCGTTCGCTCACATCTGAATGCTTCACTTCTACCTCACGCACTCCCTTTACACAAAACGCTCATATGCATGAAATCATCCCAGCCAAAACTGATTATACCACTGAGATTTTAATCAACACTTTCTGATTGAACTAAACCATGTTAAATGGCTTATGTAATTAAGGGCTTAACTTGGGGCCAATGAGACAGGGATTTCAAATTAGACACATAAGACGAGATATTTCACACACAAAAAATATTTAAAGGCATCGCCATAGTTTTGCACTGGCCTAATTGTTAAGTCGTCGGATTTCTTTTCCTCCAATTAAAATGTACTGGAACAACTGTTAGCGAACACTACAGCACCGTGGCCAAACCTCCAACATCTGCCGCTTCAGTTCACAAACCAGCATAGAGGATCAAAGATCAGCCCTCGCCCAAGGCAGTGGAAAATCTCAGTCTCATGAAAATGGAAATATGTAAATCCTGATTAGGAGAAATTGCAGGCCTCGCTGCACCAGTCATATCAGCTGTGTTAAAATGCCAGGCGCTGGCTCGGGCCCAACACTGGGTGTTGATTGGCTGGAGGCATTTTGACACTGACCTCTGAACTGCAAAAGTGGAGAGGCTGAGAGCGACAGGCCCTTTTCACATTTTATATGCTTTTTGTTGCAAGGGTAATAGTTTATCTTCAGCTTAAGAAAGGTTTAGCCTGGCTGCTGATTTAGGATACCTATATCTCACTATACACATTTTATGGAAAAGTGATTCAGAAACTACTTAAAAACAAGGAATTTCTACTGGAAAGGATTTTGGAAGGTCCAGTAAACGTGAGCCGAAACATGATTAGACTTCAATAAAATACTATAAATACTGTTACCTGCTCTGTTTTTTTTTATTCTGAAGATTTTAAAATCCTGAACATAAGCCATGTAAAATGCAAAAAACAAATGTATTCAAAATAAATTAATGAATTAAAAGAAGCCATTTTATCTGCTTTGTATCATTTCTATTTATTTTTGAATGCTGATAGTCAAGAGTTAAAAAAAAAATTATTTCTGACATAAGCCATGTAAAATGCAAAAAGCAAATGTATTCAAAATAAATTAATGAATTAAAAGAAAAACTTTATCAGCTCTGTATCATTTTTATTTATTTCTGAATGCTGATATTCAACATTTTTTTAAATAATTATTATGGACAATATAAAACGAAAAGAAAAAATGTATTAAAAATAAACACATATACATATATATACATATATATACATATTATATATATATATGTATATATATATATATATATATATATACACACACATTCATTCATTTATTCATTCATTTTGTGAACACTGATATTTAACAATTATTCCAAACACAAGTCATGTAAAAATAGTTTACTTATGCATTTTATTTATTTAACTTTCTTCTGATATTTAATTTAAAAAAAAAAAATCTAATTAAAATACATCTCTATCTATCTATCTACACTCTTAAAAATAAAGATTTCACGATACCATAGAAGAACCTTGTCTAAATATTTCCATAAAGAACCTTTAACATCTGAAGAACCTTTCTGTTCCACAAAAGGTTTTGTGGCGAAAGAACGTTCTTCAGATTATAAAAATGTAAGAAAGAAATGGTTCTTTAAGGAACTTTTAACTGAATGGTTCTTTGTGGAAACAAAAATGATACTTTTATGGCATCGCTGTGAAGAACCTTTTAAGCACCTTTATTTTTAAGAGTGTATCTATCTATCTTTCTATCTATCTATCTATCTATCTATCTATCACACAAACACATTTATTTGTAAATGCTGATATTTTGTTTTGAATAATAATTTCAGACATAGGCCTAAGCCATGCTCAATGCACAATACCATTTAAAAAGGTAAAATGACACACACACAAAATCAACAGTATAAAAAAATACTATTTACAAAAAAGTTGCCACATTTTTTTTTTCTTTTCTTTTTTTATCTAGATATTTAATTATTCCTCACTCATTCTGTTTGCTTCTCAACTCTGAATGTCCATTGCATGGCTTGCAATATAAATGATGCTTGAAAATCTCCACTTTCTATTCCTCCTTCATCGATAATCAAAATCAACTTGTGATGTGGGAGGGCAGGGTTCAGTTTAGGCCATTAAACTTCTACAGTCTTACCTGTTAGTATTACTTCTAAAATACATCCTAGAGCAAAAAAAGGTATTATTTTCTCAACGCTAATAACAAAAAAACAGCATCTCATTCCCACTTCCCATTTGTTATAAATAACAGCAAACTCCAGTGAAGGAAGCCTCCTCCCCCGGGCTGATCACAGTATCCAATTTGTACAACAATTTGGAGGACTCCCTTAAACAGATCGTCTCAGGGCAGCGGTCGATGCAGCGCTCGGATGGGATGGGGCGGATGACGGTTCGGGGAGGGAGTGAACGACACAGATGAGTGGAAAACCATTTACAAATGAAAAACAGCCCACGGAGTCGCACGCGGATGACGGGTCATTAACAGACTCAATGGCACGAAACAAAGCATTTGCCCTTAAAGTGTTTACAAGTTATGTAGGCTAAAGCACTGGATTCTCAACTCCCTTCCTCTTCATTATCCGTCTCTTAAAGGAACGTTTCAGAAACAGCCTTTCGATTGACCCTTCGGGAGTTCTGACCAATTACAGCAGCAACAGATGCAGCATTTAGAGGCACAATTCTACACTTAAAAGGCTTTGGGTGCGTCAAGATTCCGTATCTGCATTCTGTCCCTGACGACTGTTGTCTGGACCTGGCATGTAACCATGGCAACCGGAACTGCCTATAGAAGCGGCATGTTCAATACTGAAGATGAAGCGCATTCTCAGATAGCTCCAAAGGCCAAACAATTCAATTTCCCCATATTTTATATCTGGTCTTTTGAAGGTTTGCCTTCCTCGGAATGCTTAACAAAGGCCTGACGAGTAAACTCAAATTTTTTGGAGACCTGTTCAGAGGTGAAAGACATTTTTATATAAATAATTCAGGCCAAAATGAAAACTGTTATCACTTACTCACCCTGCTTTCTTTTTTCCCCTTTTTACCAATGGCAAAACATCTACTGCAATAATGAATTTTGTGATGTTGCAAAATTATGTTTTCCTTGCAAAAAAAAAGAAAAAAAGCTATTATTATTTGTTGCTGTCATATTTTATCTGCTCTTCGACTATGTTGCTCCTCATCTTTATTTAGAATATAAAATATATCTATATATATCTATCACACAAACATGTTTTTGCAAATGTTGATTTTTTTTTAGCATAATAATGTCAGACATCAGTCACATAAATTTCAGCTATGCAAATTCATTTTAAATGCACAATAAAATTAAGACATAAAATGAAAAAATAAATAAATTAAAAAAAATATTTTAAAAAGTTGCCACATTTTTATTATTATTTTTAATCTACATATTTAATTCTTCCTCACTCGTTCTGTTTGCTTCTCAATTCTGAATGTCCATTCTATTTGTGATGGCTTTTTACATGGCTTGCAATATAAATAAAAAACAATTTAAAAAAAAAACAGCTACAATAACCATCACCTCCATTTTCTGGCACCTTAATCATAAATATATTATTTTCTTTCCTTTTTGCCACTACTTTTGATTGGGCAATAAAGTACTTTGAAATTAGTTACGACATCTGACATGTAGAGCTAACTGGACTATGCTAACCTGCAAAATCTTGACCCCTTGGACTGCTGAGGCTTAGTTAAACTCCACTTTAGCGGGTGGAGAAACAGGAAGCACGTGTAACTGAGTAAGATTAACTACCTCCACCTAGGACGTGAAACTGTCCTACTTTTCTCCTCCTCTCTTCCCCCCTGTTCTGTTGTCCCTCTCGTTTTGGTGAATGATTGAGGTGGAGAGGTTGGCTCAGAGGGAGCAGGGAGAAGTGCACTCTACATTCAGCCCTGATAAAAGAGCTTGTCAGGGGAAGTGCAAGTCCCGCGACTGAAGAGTCTGAGCAGTTGACGGAAAGAGAAAGAGACAGAAAGAGCATGAGACAGCCTGACAGATGGACCATCAAGAGCCAAAGGCCTCCGTCAGGGCCTGTAGATGCCAATACTGTGAAAGAGGGGCGTAACTGTGTGTCCAACCATACTAGCACGCTTAAAAGTGACCTTCAGACACCTGCTGCACCAAACGCATGCGCTCATGCATGTTGGATATTATATGCCCATTGAACTGTAAACGGCCCGACATCCTCAGCAGCAGGAGGAGGAGAGGCCGTTCACCACCCAAGGACGCGCACACAAACAACCAGCTATCCATTAACGGCCCAGTGCGGCCCTCCATGAGTCAGTGTCACCCGGGAAAGGACGAGCAGACCTCCGTCTAATTACACAGCGACACTCACGCCATTACTCCTCATAACCCTCCCGTAGAGAGGTTGCTGTGACAGAGAGCGTGATTGTGTGTCTATGGCGGAAAAAAAAGTCAGAAAAATAACTGAGCAACTGCAATGACCTACTCCTAATTTTAGTTTGGATATGTGTGTCTATTTAGGGCTGTTGATGAATATTTAGAAAAGAAAAATTTGTACTGACAGCACACAGGTTGCTACAAATATGCAGGAATTAAATAAATTACCATGCTTTGTAAACTTATTTTTTACAAGTGTAAAAAGCATGTGTACATAATAATAAAAATATAAATAATTGTAGTCATAATAGTTGTTGTTGTAGTAATAGTAATAATAACAATAAAAATAAAAATAAATAATAATAATAATAATAATAATAATAATAATAATAATAATAATTGTTTTTTTATTCTGGACATAAATGGCTCATGTCCATAATTATTTAAAAAAAATAAAATGAATAAATAAATAAATATTAGCTTTTTAAAAAATATTCTACAATAAATTTATTGTTTTAAAAGTCATGTTTATTTTTGAACTCTTCTTACAAGTGTAAAAAGCATGTCTATATAATAATAATAATAATAATAGCTCATTTTTAGATTTTTCCTATTTAATAATTGACAAATGACTTATGCCAGAATAAAAAACAAAGAAAACCTTTATAAATATTAGTTTTTAAACAACACAAATTACACATACATACATATTTATATATTTATATGTACATTTACACATATAGATAGATAGATAGATAGATAGATAGATAGATAGATAGATAGATAGATAGATAGATATAGGTACAAGGTTGCTATAAATATGCAGTAGAACAATAGAACAATTTCCCACAATTGATTAACTTGTTCTTACAAGTGTACACATCAGCTCGTATAATTTTTTCTTTTTTAATAATTCTGGACATAAATTATTTTATTCCCAAAATATACAAACAAAATATAAATCAGCCTTTAAAGAAATGCACTAAATGCACTAATTTATTTAAAAAAAAAATATCATCCTCATGTTTATTTGTTTGCTTATTAAGACTTGCTTATGGGTGATATTTCCAACTTGAGCTTCAATGATAATTAAATATGCTGGAAGCGATATAATTTTTTTTAAAAAATTTTGGAATACCCACATAAAACACCCCTTGCTACCTGACAAGTATCACTGAAATATGTGTCGTAGGAAATCCCGCCTGTCTCTGGGACGGTCCAAAACTCTGTAAACAGCCAAAAAATAATAAATTAAAAGCTCTGCCCATCAATCATTTTTTACATTTGGTTGAAGATAGCAGAATGAAACCATTCTAATATCTAAGTGAATACTGTGACAATTAATTGCAGGCATTAAATCTGACAGCTCTAATTTCCATAAGTGTGTGCGCAAGCCCCCAAATTTTGGGACACATTTTGGCACCATGGGGCGGGCAGTCCAAAGCACTTAAAAAATAGTCAGGTAATGGGGCAAACGTCCATCATGCAGCTAATTACACCTCATCCAAACACACATTCACACATGCACGCCTGCAACATGCCTCATCAGCTTCAGACTGGAGGACAATTGGAGTTAAATTTCCAATTTGTTCCCACAGGCCTGTCAATCCCATGAGTCCACACCTGACCAAAGCCCCTCGAGCCAACAGTGGTGAGACCATGAGTGATGTACCAGGCAACCATCTGGCATTATGGGCAGAGGCTGGCTCTGGAGTTTGTTGGCGGTGAGGTTAGCGGGGAATGGTGAGTGTTTTTCCAGTGACAGACTCTGTGTCTGTGGCGTGTCCACTTGAGAACAGCATGGCAACATAACTATGGTGCCCATTTTGAGGAGTGTGATTACGGCTCGCCATCAGAGAGAGGAGTGGATGAGATGCAATCAGATGCCATCTGTAGAAATAGGGTAGATGTGAGCAAGGACAAGAGAGACAAAGAACAGGAGAGAAGCAAGGTAACACACATAGAACAGGCTGGAGAGAGCAGTGACCGCTGAGATTGGCAGGGTTTTTTCTGGTCAGCTAAACCCCCATGGCTAAATAATCATCTACTTTCATCTCAGGGGTATTTCATCTGGGCAATGACATTTCATGAAATTTATTCATGTGATGGCAAAGCTGAGTTATCAGCATCATTATTCCAGTCTTCATTGTCACATGATCCTTCAGAAATCATTCTAATATGCTGATTTTGAGCTCAAGAAACATTTATCAATGTTGAAAACAGTCGGTTCTTAATATTTTTGTGGCTGTGACATTACGTTTTTAGGATACTTTGATGAACAAAGAACAGCATTTATTCAAAAAAGAAATTTTATACATGTATTTACTATCATTTTATGATTATTTTAGTGTTTTTTATTTATATTAATTATAATAATATTAATCATAATTAATTAATAATAAAAAATATCTTAAATATCAGATGTGGATTATATAGTTAAAATAATAATGATTATTAAAATAGACAAAAAGTATTTACTATCATTTTATAATTCTTTTTACTGTTTTTGTTTTTTATTAATATTAATTATATAATTAATTTATCAATATTAAAAAAATCTTAAATTAGATGTTGATTATACTTTATATAATATTCATTCATTATACTTGCATAAATATTTACAATATTCAACAGAAACTAATTAATATATAAAATAATAATAGTTATACATTTGTGCTTATTTATATTTTATATTTTAATTTAATAATTCTGAACATTAAAAAATTATTAAATCAGAAAAATCTAAATATGATCTTTATTGTTGTTGTATAAATTTGCTTTAACACTTGTAAGAATCTTCATAAGGTTTTGACATTTTTATTTTAAGAATATTATAAATGATATATTTTTAATTAGGATTATTTTGAAAATCAGCCTGTAGACTTTTTTTTTTTTTTTAACTAGATGATGCTTTTTACTACACTTAGGAACATGTGAATGCAATCATTAATAATGTAAATGCAGCATTAATTTACACATAATTTACATTGGCCATTAGCCATATTTTCACTACAATGGCACTGAACCAACATAGAGAAATCACAAAGAAATCACTGGAAAATGCATCAATAATGCAAACGATTATCAGACACACATGATGGACTGTCATGATGAAAAAGTTCAAAACAGCCCTACTACATTATTCATTTACACGGAACCAAATCTACATCACAGCCACCTCTGACACTAAGGTGGGGTGTACTGAAGCCTCTATGTATTATACAGTATGTAGAGCCACCTGAAGCCCAGTTTCAACAGTGCAGATGCCACAGAATCAAACGCTCTCATTCACTCACTCTGTCCTCCAAGTGGCTGTAATTGGCCATCTAAGGAGTTATTCTTTTTCCAGGCCACCAGTAATGAACTTTACAGGCTACTCTTAACCTGTAACCCTTCTCTCATCCCTACTGAAAAGAGCATCATGACATCGAGCCGATAAACAGACCATCAGAGCGACGAGACGAGACACCGAGAGAGAGGGTGAGTGAGAATGACATGTTTCTAATGTGATGCCAGTTGAGATTGGATTTTTCATTAGGCCAATTACGGGCCGCTGGAGGGGGAGAGTGCTGCGGTTTGGGACCGGGAGGTGGCGAGACGCTCACCTGATTAAATAGAGAAATGACTGAAGAATTACAGCAATTTACTCAGCCGAGGCACAACCTGAGCAAGACGCTGGAGTAATTAACAATTACTGCACATTCACTGCTTAGCACAGATGTTAATTAAACATGCTATTCTACTCAAAAAGAAGTGACTGGTGATTCAGACGGACCAACAGATACTTTACTCTAACCCTGCATCTGATGCCAGCATGCATGAGATTAGAACCTACAAAAAGCATTGACAGACAAACAGCTTAAATGAGAGGAGTCCAAAAAAAAAGTCTATCAAGAAACACCCCTTTTTTTCTAGATGTACAAAACCAGTGGTTTTCAGTCTTTTAGATGCCACAAACAGAGGATAGTTATGGTTTTGTTTGTTTTTTCAATTTATTAATTTCATTTTTTATTATTTATATTATTTTAAATGTTTTATTTGAATCAATTAACAATATTTTAGCTTCTACTGCATTAGTAATACTTTTTTTAAAAATACATATATTTTTAAATATTTTATTTTACTCAATTTCTATTACATTGTTAATTTTTTCATTAACTCTACTGTTAGATTTTTATTTCAGTTTTTATTATTTACACATTTATTAATTCAAATGTTTTATTTTAATCAACTATTTCTGTTTTATTGTTACATTTATACTTTTCTATTCAGTGTAATAGTTTGATTTTATTTGTTTATTAATTTTATTATTATTTTAAATATTTTTAGCAGTTAATTTTTTGTTTGTTACAGTACTTTATAATGTTTTACTTTGTAGTGCTGTTAGATTTATGATTTTTTATTATTTATATTTTAAATATTATCAGTTAATTAGCTTTTAGTATATTGTTTTTTATTCACTACAATCCTGTTAAATTTTTATATCAAGTTTTATTATTTATATATTTATTCTTTTAATCTAATGTTTAATTTTAATCAAATTTATTTAGCTTAATATTTTTATTTATTTACTTTTATATTTGTTACACAATTTCTTATCTTTTTCATGGAGTCCAACTTGCAATCCCCTGCATTTAACAGAGACTTAATTTTATACAAACACACATTTGTCAAACAAACTATGAGTCTGTGCCTCAAAGTGCACAGTATAGTTCCTCTGTCAGTTATATGAGATGAGAAAGGGGTTTTATTTCCCAGTTCAGCAGACTAGGTGTTTGTATATGGTTATGAGGCTGTGGCTGGCGCTCCAGTCATTTGAATAATGCATGTTGGGTAGTTTATGCATAAAGGACAAACACTTTGAGGTGCTGTGCTGCGGCTGAGAAGCCTCACGGGGACAAAAATACTGAAGGCTCATCTTACACTTACGGCAAGGCTGGGAAATATATCGAATATGCACAGAACCTTAGCAATGAATTTGCAGGTGTTATAAAATTTAGCATTACTGTAAATATTGTGATGATTTCAGTGTGTTTTGGCCAGACTTATATGGTTTGTTAATAACGCGTCATTATGGCCGTCTGGGACTAAAACGAGAAATGGCGTCAATAGGATTCATTTCCGTGAACCAGTTCAAACTGTCCGTTTCAACAAATCGATTCAAAACACTGAATCAATCATTCATTTACATTATCACTCAAATGTTCACGGAGGGCATTTTTTATATTAAAAAGCTTGAAAATCAGTTTGTTACAATAATAAAAGCATTTTATGATCTGATTATAGTAGCTACATTTTTACTAAGTTCTCATTAGCGTTCACAAAAATGGCCACAAACAGAATTACTTATTGTTTACATTTGTTCAATGTCCTGCTTCTCGTCAAAACATTAGTCAAAAAAAATTACAAAAGTTTACAAGCACTATATAAGGCCAATATTTTACTACAGAAATCTTACAGATTCTTAATTTATGTTATGATCTCTACAAAATATAGGGGAAATCATACCTGGGGCCTGTTTCATAAAACAAGTTTACCAAATAAGCCAGGTTTATTTCAGTTAGTCTGACTTATTGTCAGTTGGTTTGGTTCAAAATAAGTCAGACTAACTGAAATAAGCTTGTTTTATGGAACAGGCCCCTGTATCATGAAATAAGCCACAAACGAATCCAGTAATAAACAAACAACATCCATTTGGACTGTTAGTGCATAGTGTTCACATTTGGAGAAATATTGATGGATTGATGTTTAGTTTACATTTATTTAAAGGTATTTACATGTTAATTTTCCAATGAATTATGTCATCATATCAGCATTCAAAATTACAATATTATACGTGAAGGTCAGAATGCGCTGAGATTAAATAAATAACCAGAGATAATGTCATATGCGAATGTGACTCAATCAGCCATTTCCATATATGGACAGAACCATGTTTATATTCATTAGAAACAGACAAAACCATTATGACAGATGAAACATGAAGATAATAAATATACATTAACAAAACTATTGTGCCTTGCATATATTTTTCAAGAGCTCACAGGTATTTTTAGGTGGACCTACATAAAATAGAAATCACTAGGTGCTATGTTACTTTTCACACTACATTTGTGAGATCAAATAAAGAGAATCCACAAAAATAGGAAAAGCTGATATGTCATTCTTTAGCACTTATACCAAGTTAACATGCTATATGGCCGTGACATGCATGTTGCTCTTTGTTATTGTATTTTATGATGGATTTTGTAAAGAGATCATCGCAACAAACCCTTTTTCTTTTCTTTTGTTGGTAAAAAAGATGTTGTTATTGCAGATAGGTGATTGTTGTATACCCATAAGATGTTTGTCATCAAATGAATGTAGCAGACAGGTAAGGACAGGTGTCAAATGTGCAGAATAAAGACAAAATAATATTTATAGTTCCACCAGCAAGAGGTGGGAAATGTTTGCAATGTGCAGACAGAAACATGAATGAGGAGGTTTGCAGCATATCAGACATGAGACAAAAGAGTGAATGAGTGTGGAGAATGTAGCTTTTTATTTATTTTTTGTAGCTTAATGAAAAGACATCAACATGACATGGTGAAGAAAATCATGGTTCATCGGTGAGCTATAAACTAAAGGCTTTTGGCTATTTTTAAAAGGTACAAGCCCTTCATTACGTCCCACCTCTACTTCATGTTTCTCCGTCAACAGAGAAAATAAAACTGCATTTGTCAAGCCATTTTATTGCATGCATGCACAGACACAAATACAAGCACAGAATGTCCCTCACATTTTGTGTTGCATGCATTAAGACACAATTCCAAGTATAAATAGATGAATGGGCACCATTGAGATGTACTCTATGGCACAAAATGAAAAATACACACACAGTCCTGCCTGCACTACTGGCCCACTTCCCTCAAGGTTTCTACTTTTGTCCAGAACAACTGGGTTCGCAGATAAAAGAGACCGAACAGTATAGCGGAGGAGGAAGAGAGAGACAGTTAAGTGGAGAGACATCGACAGAGGAACATTTTTGATGCGGCGCAGAAAAGAGAAAGTTTATTAAAAACAGACATTTCATGTTTTTGTTTAATTTGAGATTTCTTTCTGCAGTGAAATCTAGTCATGCATTTCAACTCCGAGGTGTGAACACCTCAAAGCGAGTGTAACTGATCTTATAAAAGAACAATAAGAATAGATGAGAAATAAGAAAGGAAAAAAAGTTAATGGGTTGGACCGATGCGTCACTCCTCCTGGATTAGAATTCCGGCTCTTATAAATAGGAGGAGTATTTTTATCCCTTGGTCTTCTCCTCCTCCTCCACCTCCCCCCTTTCCTTTCCTTCCTACTCTGAATAGTATTAATTGCAAATCATCCGTTCAGCCTAATAATACACATAATAAAAGCAACAAACGCAAGAGCGTGAATGCCATCAGAAGCCATTTATGGTTTTGATGAAGGCTCTGCAATCTCATAGCTCACTGAGTCTAGGAAAAAAAAAAACAGGTCTTGAAATCAAGTCAAGATGATCAGAGAGGGCAAAATGAGAGCAGAGAGATGGTTAGTGTGCTGGCTGCAGTGGTCTATTTAGCTGCTGCCCAGATGGTCCGAGGGAGGAAAAAAACAAAGCGTTAATCACCATCCCAAACCTGCATCATGAAAACGTGCCATCAGATTATTTATGGCTAATTTTAAGACCTTTTTATCCTCAAACCTTTCATGTGACGCAATGAATCCATCAACTAATCTAAGGTGACGTGATCTTGTTGGAGAGGGAGGTTGGCGGTTCTTTGTTGGCATCTGTGGTTCCATGAAGAAGCTTTAAAGTGATAGTTCGCCCAAAAATTACCATTCTGTCATCATTATTTATTCCCCTTCAAGTTGTTCCAAACCTGTATGAATATCTTTCTTCTGCTGAACACAAAGGAAGATATTTTGAAGATTGTTGGTGACAAAGCGGTTTCTGGTCCCCATTGACTTCCATAGTATTTTTAATTTTTTTCCCCATACTATGAAATTAAGTGGGGACCAGCAATTGTTTGGTTACTCACATTTGTCAAAATCTCTTCTCATACAGATTTAGAACAATTTGAAGTTGAGTAAATGACATAATTTTCATTTTTGGGTGAACTATTCCTTTAAAGGCCCATTCACACAAATGACGATAACTATAACAATAATGATTAAGACTGAATTTAATAGAATAGCAGAGTCCACACCTAAACTATAATGATAACAGCGCAAAGAAATAATATAGTTGGAATCACTTTCAGAACAATTTTTCCACCAGCTAATGAACGATAAAAACATTGACAGCCAATCATAATCCATCCTGCTTTAAAGAGCACAAACACAAAGCAGCAGACAACATAACTGCACCGTGAGCTAATAATAATCAGAATGCTATCATGTGTTGGTATGGACGCTAATATAGTTATCGTTATAGTTCTTGGTGTGAATGGGCCTCAATATCCATTGAAACTTTCCATTGCACTAAATTTAAAAAAAAACAAAGAAAAATTAAGAACTGTTCACTGGGTTCCCCGAGTAACCAAAAATGGTTCTTCTATGGCATCCTAGCAAAAACCCATCTTTTTAACCTTTTTATTTTATTTATTTATTTATTTTTTTTTTTAAGAGTATAACATATGAATATGCAATCATTCAGTTCCACGGTATTTATCAAAAGTACTATGGTACTTCCGTCTGACCTAATACTATTAATGACATCCTAGTCAATTCTACATTTAGATTTTAGCTATAACACTTAAAACTCTAACCATTTGTGGAACAGCTTCTGTTTTCTGTCTAAATAAGATCAATCTGATAAACATTACTGGTATAACAGCATTCTTATGATTTTCACGTTCAATTAACCCATCTGTTCACATAGTGTCTGCTGCCACCAAGTGGACAGATGACTCAGGTTTTACACTTGCTTCACTTTCTGCATTATCACACACACACTCATCTAGTAAAACGAGATATTCCATAAATACATATGCATGCATTGTGTGCACATATATAAGGTCTGCTATCTAGGTGCCCAGAAACACATTTACACACGCAGAGCTTAATACATTGGCATCCTGTATCACAGCACCTTAATAATTTACCCCTCCTCCTGCTGCTGCTACAGAATTGCATTGCATTGCTCCCAGAGTATCAATTGAAACTCCTATTCATGATTCATGAGGAAAAAGCTGAAGACAGTGTATTTTTCCATTAGCATGAATTAAGCTGGATGTGACTCCGGCCGAGGTTTTAGCATGCTGTGGGTTCAACAGCACAGACCGTGAACATCATACATAGAATGAACCCTGGTTGCATGACACATATGAATTAATCAGTGTTGCCGAAGGGTGTTTATCCTTGGAAGTGCGCTCGCTTTCAAATGTAGACATGTGCTTAGCTGTAAGTGAAAAGGCAGGTGATGGAAATTTCCCTTCATGCCCGCAATCTGTCCTCTCCCCCAGTAAACTCAGCAGATTGCATTTTCTGATAAGACAACCAACCCCCTCTATTAAACAGCGTTGCCATGACGCCTGAGGAATAGTGAGGAAACACTCCAGCATCCACCTCGACACCTACCATTACCATTAGTAGTGCTGTCTTACAACACATGAGGGCTGAAAAAAATCGTACTGTTAATGGTTTCTGAAATCCATCATGGTGCTTTCTGCTATTATGAACACTGTGTAATTATGTTGGCTTGACAAATACTCAGGGTCAGCGGGGTTTCTAAAAGTGCTATGTCTTTTCTAACCACTCAAACTTACACTTTTCCAGAAGCAGATGGTTAAAAAAAACAACAACAACAAAAAACTAAATCTTTAAATGTCCCGTTTAAATGTTATGGTAGAGCACTGAAGCAACATCCAGAATGTTCATAAACTGAAACGCCAACTGTCGAGTTGTAAACACTTTTAAACAAAGCATCTTAATAAAAACTCCGCTTGTCTGTGTTTGCACATTCCACAGTCTTTTTTTAATTCACATTAAAAACAACTTTCATGAAATTATACCAACAATAATGGAACAATAACTTTAAAAAAGGGGGAAAAAAAGAAATCAGTAAAACATTTGAGTTCAGAGTAGTTTTTGATATTTTTGACCGTTTTTGTCAACCATAGACTGTATTACTAGAGAGGTTTTTAAATGACTCAGTTGGCAACCAGTAAATGTCTGTATGAGTGAGTCAGTGAATCATTCACTCAAACGATTTGTTCAAAAATGATTCATTCTGATAAAAAACAAGTGACTGGCTGCATCCGAAATCAAAAAAGTAGGCACTTCTGAATAAGAAATTACTTGTCGACTGTTAAAAAAGTAAGTTCTATAGTTTGAGTGAGTGTAGTATGAAATTTAATCATATGCATTTCAGAAATAGTACGTAATCCATAGACTTTGCTACTGTTTTATGAGTACTGTGAATTCTGACATACTACTCCATGCACATATTGTTTTTCATTTACTATATAGTAGGAAAGTATGCGATTTCGGATGCAGCCACTGTCTTTATGAGTCATTGAATTATTCACTTAACCTGATAAGTGACTGATTCTTTCGATTTTCACAGAAGCAATGCAGTAATTTTAATAGGAATCACCACAATCAGTAATTTCGAGTGAGGATGAACAATTTTTCCACACAGATCTTGCATCGGATTCAGTTGATCATGCAAATTTGCTATATAGACCATCAGACAGCTGGTTGATTTGAAATTGACTTATGTGTGACCTTTACTTCATATATATACCTATGCTATTGACAACAGACAAAGAACATTTAGCTTAAATTTAACGAATGTGAGCCACATCTTTACTAAATATTAACTTTTTGCTTATTTCACTGTTTTATAAAAGAAACACCACATTTGCCATTTTTCTCTTTTCAAATTTAAAATGTCTCCTAAAATCTGTCAACCTTGAAAACACAGAATAGAAATGGCGTTCGTTCTTGTTGACTTTCCTCAGTTTGCGTCACAATCCACAAGAGATTAAGCCCACTTAATCAAACACTGTCAAAGGAAGGACGGTGCGCCCCGCTATACCTCCATCCACAGGTGCAAGGTCATTTACATTGCTAAGCGATTGTCCCACACACACAACCAGGTGTTTAAATTCTCTCTCTCCCTGCCTTTGAAGGGGTCATATGACGTTGCTAAAAAGAACATTATTTTGTGTATTTGGTGTAATGCAATGTGTTTATGCGGTTTAAGGTTCAAAAAACACATTATTTTCCACATACTGTACATTATTGTAGCTCCTCTAAGCCTCACCTTTCTGAATCCAGTGCGTTGTGATTGGCCAAATACCTCAAGCGTGAGACGGAAATGTTACACCCCTTACCGTATTGTGATGCCGTGTCCCGGCACGGCGACACAAAAACAATAAAACCCATCACAAACGAGGCATTTGTTGCATCCAGTGGGGACATAATTACTGATTATAATGACTTATACTGTCTTTTTACGTGTTGCATCGCGCCGCGTAAACATTACCATGTCTGCATTTGTGATCGGAGAAACGACAAACAACAAACGCTACTCTACACTGCTCAAAACTGGCATTTGAATAGTCAGTGGCAAATTCTTTAAATATGAAAACATACTTACAGGCTGTGAGTCAGAAGCGCCAGACTGTCCTTGCAAAGTTGGAATTGCCCCACTTTATAGAAACAGTCTTTGAGCAGCTGGCAGGCTACTCTCCCAGCTTCAGGAAACAGTCCTCCGTAAAATGTGTTGCACACACTTGAATATTTGGGTTGAACTGTTCTGGAACAGTGTTGTAAATACAACTTAACCACTGATTTCTAGTTGTGTCCTCTTTTGGAAGCCCAAACAAAGTAGTTTCGCTTTCACAATGAAACACAGCGTCTCCACGGCATTGCGTATACATTTGGCGGGTGTTTTGCAAATCTCCCCACACCGTGATGTAGACATGTGGGGGTGTGTTTAAACGAGCCGTTTTAGGAGGGTGTGGCCGAGTCTTAACTTTTATAAAGAATATCTCTTTGGTTTTGAGACTTTAGTCTTTGCAACTTCAGGGATCTTATCTATGCACAAACAGCTTGTAACACTCCAAAGAGAAAGGAAAACTTGAAATCGCATCATATGACCCCTTTAAATGGCTTTTCCCCCTTTCCTGTCCTTTTTTTTCTCTATAACGAGAAATCCGTTTGAACGACTCCACTGTGACTCGGTTTTAGAAATATGCAGCTTTAATTCTGAGCCCCAGAGCCTTCATTGCCATTTACATCCTCATTACAAATGACCAGGAATCCATTAGGTTCCTGTCATCCCCCATATCTCATTAAGATGGGCTCTATCCAGCCCACTCCTGGAGGCCCAGCCCAGGGACAAAAAGAAAGTAGAGATCAAGCACCTTTCAGGAGGATGTTCACATACTGATGAGGTGACGGGGTGCTGCCACTAGGCATCTATCTATCTTTATTTGCAGAAAGAGAGTTCTTGGGATATATGGATAGTGTGGTGGCCGAGAGCATGAGGTGAGTTTTAAAAAACGCATATGAAGGGATCAGATTGACCTGTGGGCCTACAGGAGCCAGTCACTTAAGGAGTCTTTAACTCCCATAATGCATTTTGAATATCATACATGCATTCATAGATAACCTATTTAATTCAGCCTATTTGAACTCTTGCCTCTACAGAGAATAGCCATACTATAACTATAGAGAGTAAAGGGCCTTCCACACCAAGGACAATATCTATTATGATAACTAAAACTGTTACGTTTTAATAATCGTTACAACTCTATGAGAATAGCAAAGTGTACACATAAGGTGTTTATTTTGCGATAATGATTTTTTTAAGAAAAATCATTATAGCAATAAGACGAAAACTGAATTGCACTGATATAGCCTAATATAGGGCCGATTATTACAACGTTTTGATAATTATTATTATTATCTTACTCAACCAATGTGTCCATAGAAGCAGATGATGGTTCTGCGAGCCTCTTCATCCTCCTCTTCCTCATTGCATCTGATTCCTGCACCAGCAAAACGGTCATCGATCACAATGAAAGCCCAAACCGAGCAATGTGGAACTCTATAGAACTGAAGTGACTGAAATATTCCAGTTTTTTCATATTTATTAGGACTCAGACATGATGATAGATGAGCAGAATATCTGACACAAACCGCATACTTTTAACAAAAACAGAATATTGATGTCTGTAGCAAAATAGCACGCTTGTCTGAACTGATTGGATTCATATAACTGAGAATATTACACATATTACGTGGCTAGATCAGACTCAGGAAAACATAAAGTTATGCGTTTTCATTCTGCTCATTAAACTGGAAGGAAACGAGCTTGATAATTTGAGCATTTCACATTACTGCACATATTTAACACATTTCAGGCCTCAGAATCTACATTCCCAGAGATCTCAATTGGAAATCCATTCGTTTTATTTACCTATTTGAAGGAAATTTCTTCCTGACATGTTTAATATGGTTCACCCTAGTTATTGTGTTATAGTGATGAAGCCAGAAAGGAAACGCATCTCTTTCTCTCTCAAGATATGTGATATATTTAATAACTAAAAATACTTGTGCTTATTTTAAATAACTTTCATTGATTTATCTGGGATAAACTGGGGAAATACTGCTGTTTTAAATCGCAATCAATAGTATAATTCAAACACTGACCTGAAGGACCTTTTCTCCTGGCCAGCTTCCATTGATTGAGCCTGCTGGCATTCACTAGTGTGAGAGCGCCCTCTAGTGGTTGCAAATGCAACAAACATATGGCATACGAGCAAAACGCATGCATAAATATTCTCATGCTTTTACATTTGTCGTTTTGGATGGCTAAAATAATTATTATTATTATTACTATTATTTTACTAAATATATATTTATGCATTTATGACAAATGTTGATATGATATAGAAGTTATATTATTTGTTACAAAAAAAATGGTTAGGTCTTATATATATATATACATATACATACATACAACAATGCATTTACTCATGTTTATAAAAAAAATATCTTTTTTTTATTTTATATATTTTTGTACTATTTTTTAGGGTGACACTGTAACATTCTATCCATGGATCACAGATTAAAAATAGCCTTTGTTGTGCATTTAAAGTAATGTGTAATGTGCACTGTCCATGTTAAATAAATCACAATAAATATTATAAATAAAACATAGTATAATTGTTAATATTTTTAATAATATAATATAATATAATATAATATAATATAATATAATATAATATAATATAATATAATATAATATAATAATATAATATAATATAATATATGGACATCAATAAACAGCACGTTAGCAATTAAAACTTTAATATGCCAGCACAGTTTTACCAAACAGTAGATTAAAATATCAAACAATTAGTGTTTCTCCATACATTTCTATTTTAAATTCATACATATAAAATCACTATAAAATGTTGCTCTTTAACAGTCACTATAAAAACTGTGGGATTTCAAACATTCACATGCTGAACGGTTTTTGCTACACCGCTTGGTACAAAAAAAAAAAAAATCTAACCAATCACACAACCCAGTCTGCAGGGGGTGCTGGGCCACCCGGGACCGGTTTAGACCCAGTGTGAGTCTGAACCTGGTCCACTAGGACTTAAATATCAGGCTTTCTCCGCTCAAACTAAACCCTTGATTAGGACTGGCTTCAAACCAAGTCCAGACTAAATTGCATTATTCCATCATAAAAATAAGACCAGTTTTAGCATTAGATTAAAACAATGATTAAATAATTCAGCTGTTAAATTATGTCTGTAAATGGTCCGGACAGTAACTTCACTGGTAACAAGATGGATGTGATTCAGCACGCAGCGTCTTCAAATTAGCATTTCATCATTCAAACATTCTCTAGTCTCACGACATCTAAAATAACAGAATACAAAAAAATGACGGTACATAACCGAGTGTGAAATGAGCACATAATGGACTTTGGATAAAGCGTATGCAGATATAGAAGACGTTTTCTTGATTAATATGTGCTGAAAAGGCGTTGTCGGTGAGTCCCGTCTCTTTCCCAGGACGATCAGTAGAGTCTTTGCATAGAGGAGAGGGTCTACAGACAGTCTTTAAGGCACGGTGACGTGGAAAGGGCTTCCGGGCACCATTTCTTCGCCCCATTTGACAATCAGGATGTAGTCGCCTTTCTCCTTCACTGTGTATGTGACATTGTACATTCTGTTGCCCATGTGTTTGACGTACACTTCCTCACAGGGAGTCTTTGGCCCGTGCACTCCTACCATTAACATGTTTGTCCCTGAAAAGACAAGATAAAAGCCATTTAGTCATCTGTATGAGAGCATTATGGGTAATATGCACAAACGTGTCTTGTTCAGAAAGCTGTACCTGCTTTACTGCAGTCCACTGTGAAGGTGTTCTTCTGGCCAATGAAGGCTTTGGAGAGTCCGGCCCCCCTGGAGATCACCTTACTGGCGTCGGACGAGAACTTTGGCAGAGTAGAGAAAGATCCAGCCACTGAGGATGATTTCATCACCGTTTCCACCAGAACCGATGAGGTTTCGTGTAGAGAGTGTCCTCCGGACAGACGTGCACCTGGAAGAGTGGATTTCCTCATTAATCTGCTTCTTTATGAAAGATGAGTTGAGGTGGAACGATGTTCGCTGTCATTTTTTCCCCTCTAATCATTAGTCTCAATCTCAAATCACACATTTTCATAGTTGTCATAAGCTTGTGTGGTTTCAAATACACTCCATTATGTTATATGATAATCCTGCCTGATCGTACAGTATAATCTCAGAACCAGATTTTCCTATTTCAACATGAGAAGAAACCTGTTCAGTTTTTAATAATAGTTATTTACACATTTATGTATTTGTCTGGCTTTTTTTATAAAAGACAACAAAGCAGTTTTTATTTCATATTTTCATATTTTGAATTGTATTTTTATACTAATAATATTTTGATTTTATATTTTGTGTTTGGGTGGACTACAGATGAAAAATACTCTTTGGCACATTTACTGTGCCGCATTTACAGTAATGTTAATTAATGTGCACTCTCCCTGTTAAATTAATAATAAAAAATATATAATATAATACAGACATAAGGACATCAATAAACAGCGCATTAAAATGTTAAAGGTGTAGATTTCAAGGTGCTATAAAGCAGCGTTTATTATTCAGTATTTTCATGTTGATAACCATTTTAATATTTTCGATTTTGTATTATATTTTTACATAAATATTATTTTCATTTTTGTTTTTAGGGTGGAATAATATAATATAATATAATATAATATAATATAATATAATATAATACAGACATAAGGACATCAATAAACAGCACATTAGCTATTAAAATTTTAATAGGTGTAGATTTCAATGTGCTATAAAGCAGACCTTTTATATTTAATATTTTCATGTTCATAACTATTTTTATATTTTAGATTTTGTATTATATTTTTATATTAATAACATTTTGAATATATAATATAATATAATATAATATAATATAATATAATATAATATAATATAATATAATACTTGGATTTCAAACATTTACATGCTGAACAGTTTTTGTTACACCACTTCAGGTGTAGATTTCAAGATGCTGTAGGTGGCCTTTTATATGTAATATTTAAGGAACAACAATGTAGTTTTTTTCATGTTTATAACCATTTTATCATCAAATTAGTTTTATATTTTATATTATATTTTGATATTAATAAAATTTAGATTTTACGTTTTGTTTTTTGGGTGAATACAGATAAAAAATACCCTTTGGCTAACTGTGGCGCATCTACAGTAATGTTTTTTTTTTAATGTGCACAGTCCTTGTTAAATTAATAATAAAAATAATAATATAATAGGGTGGACTACAGATAAAACATACCCTTTGTCTAACTGTATGTAAACCGTCTCTGTGTCTGTCCAAGCATATGTAAAGAGCAAAAAAAGCCTAGTGTAATGTACTGTAGTGTGTGATGTCTCACCGGAGACTTTGGCTTTGAAGGGGCTGCCCACGATATGCTGCGGTCCTCCATATTTAATGGAGATGAGGTAGCTGCCGGGAGCCATGGGTGTGTAGGTGACCTTGTATCCTTCTGGACACTCCTGACAATCCATCTTCACCTTCGATGGGCCGTCGATGGTGACCGACAGAGCTCCTGAGCCAGCGTTACACGTGTTTACAATGAAATCTGACGGTACACCTGCGACGGATGAGATGAAGCCAGTGAGTTTCTGTGTATTTGCGTCTTAACACTCGTGATTGGCTGCTCGTTGGTGTTGTACTGCACCTGTAGTTCCCCCCTCCAGTCCAGGCCCAAAAGCCGTCACCATTCCTGGATCTCCTGCCTGGCCGGGTTCTCCTACACGGATCTTGAAGGGACTGCCTGGGATGTGACTGCCGTTAAAACGGACATCGATGGAGTGGACGCCGTTCTCCCGTGGAATAAACCGTATGGCGTGTTTATCTGCACAAAAACAGGCATGCAGTGTTGATTAAGTTCAAATGCAGCCTCTATCTAACTAATATCAGTTGTACTATGTCTTTAAATTTTACAGTGATCATATAGTAGATTTGGGATCTTAGATCAAATATAATACATAACCTAAAATAATATAATAAAAAATTGTTTAATCAAAATGATATAAAAACGGAAGGAAATAAAATGTGTATATACACACACACAAAATAATACAATAAAATAGGTTATATGTCATAATATAAATGCATATATATTTACATAATATAAATAATAATAAATAATAAAAACAAATAATATATGACATACAAAATAATATAAAAATAATGCACAAAATAAAATGAATAGTTGAAGGAAATAAAATGTATATATATATATATATACACACATACACACAAAATGATACAATAAAATAGGTTATATGTCATAATATAAATGCAAATATATTTAGATAATATAAATAATAATAAATAATATATGACACAAAATAAAATATAAATAATGCACAAAATAATACGAATAATTTAAAAGCATATTACATGATAATATAAAATTTAAAAATACATATACACACGTGTAAATAGTATGTATAATATAAAAAAATAAATAAATAATAATATACAAAATAATATCTTAAAAATATGTAATACAGTAAAACAATATATTAAACAATACATCATTAAACAATATCATAAATAATACTAATATTGATTAATATTATATAATGAATACATATATATTTGGATAATATAAATGATAATAATATATAACCGAATATATATATATATATATATATATATATATATATATATATAAAATAATAATACACAAAATAATTAAATATTATAATATCAATTGTTTAAAGTAATATATTGCATAATGAATAATTTATAAAACATAAAAATGAATTTTTGTATAAATACAAATATTATTTAGAGAAAACATATAAATAAAATTATACACATTTATGAAATAATATAATAAAATGGTATAATACAAAAATATACCAAATAACACACACACACGATTTTTTAATTATATTTGAAAAATACTACACTATATAAATAATAATATAAAAATTGTTTAACGTAAACAAAATAGTATAATAAAAATGTTTAATAAAACTATATATGAATATTAATAATAATACATATAAATCATACAATTTATTACAGAAAAATAAAAAAATAAAACTTTTTATATTCACGAGTATGTGGCCATATGCTCACCATTGTCTAGCTCAGTGATGTAACACTCCTCCACTGCTCCAGATGGTGTGTGAACCTTAGCATCAATCGCTCCTCTCGCTCCGTTCAGCTGCACTGCAAACGAGGCCTCTTGATTCACCTTCAGACCCATCTCCTGCACAGACACAGCCACACAGACAATTTCTGAATATCATCTAATCTTAAAACGGTGTTTGTACAGATGTGCCTTTCTCACTAAGCATATTCACAATGGCCAACATAAAAATGCTCTGCTACTTCGTCATGCTCATTTGTCTTTCTTGAGAAACTCCTTCTTCACTCTTCGTGAAGGGAACTGCAAGTACACTTGTCTCGTCTCGAGATAAGCTGTCCTGTGCTCTCCATCAAGTGCTCTCACAGAGAGTGTGTTGATAAAGGAGCTGCCATCCGCTCTGGAGAGTCCCTGAATCACCCCCGTCCCGCTGCTATAGAGAAAGAACGACTCGTGCGTGAGTGTGTCTGATCTGGAATCACTCACCTGCAGGCTGGTGACGGTAAGGAGGCGGGCGTCATCTGACACTGATGCAATAGGAACGATGAAAGGGCTGTCTGGGATATGCTCATCGTTAAATTTGATTGACACCTCATAGTCACCTGAAATCAAATAAATGAGAAAAAAAAAAGACTGAGTGCAATTGAAAATTATTTAATGGAAAATTTCACAACTAAAGCAAACACTAGGTTGTAGTACCAGGTTCCTGTACTACATAGGCCACCCCACAGGAACCATCCTTCCTGTCCTCAAAGGAAATTTCTGCTTTGCTGGGCCCCTCAACAGCTATGGACAAACCGCCAGCACCGGCCTCACGGGTCCAAATACTGAACTCAGCTAAAAATCACACAAAAATAATGTTTCAATGTTCACAATATCCCAGAAAAAGTAAAGAGTACCTGACTTCCTGTCAGTCATATTTTACTATTTTTTGTATACTATTACAGTATTTATTAGTAGCCTATTTTAAATTAGTTTTTATATTTTCATTTTCATTTTTTTTTTTATTTAGCATTATTTTATTTCAGTTGTAGTTTCTAGTTGTTTAATTTCAGTATTTCATCTTATTTTTAGTTCAGTTAGCTGCCAAGCATGGTTATAATACATAACTAAAATTAAAACCATAAAAAAACACTTTTTGTTAAATAAATTAAGTTAAATTTGTTTTCATTTTCTTTAAATAAATTAAAAGTTAACTGAAATAAACTAAAATATAAACTTACTTTATTTCAGCTAGTTGGCAAGGCAAAACTTCACATTTTCATTTAGTTTAACATTTAGTATTGAAATACCTAAAACTGAAATAAAAATGCTTGAAAACTAAGAAAAATGCCAGTAAAAAACACAACAAAATGACTAAAACTTTAACTAAAATGAAAACATAAATTGTAAAAATAAAAACTATTTCAAAATATTAAAACCTATAATAGTACCTCGATACTACAATAACACTATTGCCAAGTTTTTAAAATTTTAAATACATTTTTTTCCATCAACGATTTCTGTTTTATTTCAATTAACAAAAATTATTTTTAATAGTTTTTGTTTTAGTTAGCAACAACACAGCTTCTTGTCTCTTACCTGGAACTCCAGCCACACCCCTGTCCAATCCAGTACCACCAGCCCGAACCTTATGGGCCCCTCCCTCTCCCAGGGGCCCCACAGTGAACTGGAAGGGGCTTCCGGGGACATGCTGTCCCCTGTATTTGACATTGACAGTGTGGGGGCCCATCTCCTGAGGCACAAAACGCACACTATAGGTGCTGTCCTCTCCCTCTATGATCTCAGCGTCCTCTGTGTTGCCGCTGGGACTCGTCACCTGTGCGGTCATTTCCTGCGTACCTGATTCACCTGAGAGAGAGGATGAGAAAGAGGGAAGGGAAAAGAGAAGGGCACACGAATGAGACATTTCACATAAAATTTCAGGTATTTCTTCTATAAAAGAGGATGTTTTGGCTGGGCTGCCCGCAGAGTTGAAGGCTGCTCAGATTTTCCAGCTCAGCTCTTCTGTCATAAATGTCTGCAGTGGAAAGTGTGCACTCATTCCCGCCTAAAAACCCCATAAACACACACATACCATGACATCATCACACACAACACAAAAAGAGACTACAAAACTTAAAGGGATAGTTCACTCAAAAAATGAGAATTCTGGTATTAATAACTCATTTCAAAACAAAATTTTATGTGAGATAATAGCAAAAAATATATATATATTTAGGACATATATTATCTCTTTATAGGGTTAGTTCACCCATAAAAGAAAAATAGAGCATGTTTTACTCACCCTCAAGGCATCCTAGCTGTATATGACTTTCTTCTTTCAGACAAATCCAATCAGAGTTATATTAAAAATTGTCCTTGCTCTTCCGAGCGTTATAAAGGCACTGGGTGGGTGTTTTTTTCAACCGTCTAAAAGTAGTCAAATAAAGTGCATCTATCCATAATAAAACATGCCTCACAGGTCTCCGGGGGGGTGAAAAAAGGCATCCTGTAGCGAATCAATGCGTTTTTGTAAGAAAAATATCCAGATTTAAAACAATATAAACACTTTTCTCTCACTTCTGCTAACTGTCGTATGTGGAAGCCATTTCAAAACAAAACACCGGTCATGAATTAGAAGTACAAAGCGAGGATTAGTAAAGAAAAATGTCGTTGGAGTTTGATATAAGCCAAGAGGAGACTGGTCTTCCTTTGCTAAAGTAAGGAAACTTTGTTTCCTTTGCTCCTGTAAACAAACAGACTAGCATATCTCACTGGCGCGCGCGATGCATACGTCCTACGTCATCTGCCGGAACGGCTTGCACAAATGACAGTTAGCGGAAGTGGGAAAAAAGTGTTTATAATGTTTTAAATATGGATATTTTTCTTACAAAAATGAATCAAATCGCTACAGGAGGCCTTTAATCACCAAAATGTGACATGTGAGGCACATTTTATTATGGATGCGCGCACTTTATTTGACTACTTTTGGACTTAAAAAAAAAAAAAAAAAACACCGACCCAGTGCCATTATAAACTGCCAGCTTGGAAGAACAAGGACAATTTTTAATATAACTCCGATTGGATTCGTCTGAAAGAAGAAAGTCATATACATCCAGGATGCCTTGAGGGGAAGTAAAACATGGGCTAATTTTCATTTTTGGGTGAACTAACCCTTTAACCAGTGATCAACGCATACAAACACACACACACACACACACACACCCTCTGATTGTCGGCCCTGGGCACTGCTGAAGGGTCCCCGGCTCTCCCTGCCCAGGAATCCACCGAAAACGTCCCTAAAGGGGTCGCCCCCCACCTGGGTGCTCTCTTCCACCCGCACTTCCCGTTTGGTCTCGCCTGCGCGGGTCTTGCTGATCTCGGTGCGTTCGGTTCGCGTGTAGGTGTGGCTGCTGCGGGTGAAGGTACGGGTGAGCCGCTCTTGGGCCGACACCATCTGAAACCAGTTCCCTACAGACGTGGAACCCAAAAGACAAGAGGAAGAAGGAAAGAGAAGAAGGAAGAAGAAAGGAAGCTATGAAAAAGGAGAAACAGGAAATGCATGCTTCCGAGCAGAATGGAAACAAAATTCTGTATTCTTTTCAAAACAACTTAAATTCTAAACAGTTTCATACAGAACCACTCTGATTCAAGAGACAGGAAGTGACATGTGTGACAGTGGGAAACAGGTGAAAAAAGAGACAAGCTCTATGTCTGAATATGCCTATAGTAGTAGTAGGCGATAAATAGTATGAGATGAGTAGTATGTCAACAATAGGCGAAAAGTTCCCTATTTCTGGCGAGATTCTGAAGTACACATAAAAACTATCCCATGAGGCCATGGGAGAGTAGTTGTGAATGCCAGTGAAGTGACGCAGCTGATGCTGGTAGGTCATTTGACAGTGACAACATGTTGAATCTAATGCATCTGAACTTCATTTATGCTACTCATATTTATACTGTATCGAATGTACTTTTTTAACTCTCGTTAAGTAAGTTTCAAACCAAATGCAGTATCTACTAGACAGCATGCGATTTTTGTAAAGGCTTGGCACCTCATTCATTCTCTCCTCACCTGGAATCTTGAGGTTGAGGTCACAAGTGCTGCCCACCGTGGCGATAGAGGGCGCCTGCCTCTTTCTGGTGATGCTCTCCTTCATTCTTCCCTCGCCCAGAACCTTCACTGTAAATGGACTTCCTGTGGAACAACATGAACTGTTTAAAAAAGTCACCCACTTCAGAAGGAAAGCATGTTAAAGAGACTTCAGTTTGAGGGTTATGCTGTACCTGGCACATGTTGGTCAGCAAATTTGATGTTGATTATGTAAGTTCCGGGTTCGGTTGGGCAGTAGGTCACTTTGCAGGTTCCATCTTCCACATCCGAACAGTTAATGTCAACTTTGCTGGGACCCTCGATGGACAGACCGAGACCTCCATAACCTATAACATATTGATCAGAACCAATGGGTTTTATGATTAAATACAGTTTGCAAAAGAAGCACGACTGTTTAGTGAATCCAGCCTTCATAAATCCCAGTGTGTACACACATGCTAGTTTATGCATTCAGTGCGCATGACATAAATTTTAAACATGCAGTCAGATAACGCTAAACGCTTACGTCAAAATTGTACTGAAGTGTACTTCAGGCTTAAGATGCATTGAAATTTACTGTTGCTCTGTGAAAGTTCATGACGAATTCCATTCATTTCAATAGAACACTGTGTGATTGAGAGTTTCGCACAAGGGTGAAAAAGTTCTCCATGCATGTTTTGCTCATGTTTAAGTTGGTGAAATTTCGAAATTTTGCCACCAAAAAAAAAGGGTTTATTTTCCATCGTAGTGTAGTATGTCTGTACCTTAAGTGCATTGTGGAAGCCACAAATATCCTAGAATACCATTTACCTGCACTTCTGGTGTCCACGATGAACTCAGCCACTTCAAAGGTGTGTCCTTCAATCAGTCCTTTCCCAAACACCTTCACCTTACTGGCGTCTCCGATCTCAGACTGGCCCACCATGATCTTGAATGGGCTGTTGGTCACGTGTTTTCCATTCTTCTTCACGCTGACCACATGTTCACCCACCTCTTTAGGAGTGAAGGATATTCCTGAAGGCAAAGAGCAATGGGAATGAGTTCTTTGTTCAGGATTATAGAGTATTTCATGGTAGCACTGTCATATCCAACAAAAAAATATAGGCCTCAGGGTTTGGCTTTACATCAAAAGCCTTCTTTTGAGCTGATAGTTGATTCTCTTTGAAATCGCAGGAAGGTGCTCTTAGTCTCAAATCTACAGGCGTCACCTCTTCAGAAAGTTTCAGAGTTTGATTGCTGACACCTTGTTGTGAAAAACCTCATAGGTTTATCTAGTTTCTAAAAGTGTTATAATTACATTTGCGGTCTCACAATCTTCTGGGAAAATGTACCTAAATGTACCTAAGTCCTACCTGAACTTCCTGTTGGAAATTCAAAATTTGGGGTCTTTAAAATCCCTTAGTAACTGAATCTATTCACAAATAATATGATCTGGCTTATTTATATTCTGCTTTATCAGCTCAGTCGTGACGCATGTAGGTGCTGGCAGGCTTGACGTGTGACTTACCGATGTGGCGGTTTGGCAATCTTTTCAGCAGGCAGGGCTCCTCGTTGCCAGATGGGGCTCTGATGCTCGCCGTCAGGGAGCTCAGGTCTGTCTCTGTGATCTTCAGTGACACGTCTGTGGCTGTGCCAACGTTCAGCTGAGACGTCCTCATGGAGTCATCACCTTCATCAAGAATGAGACAGAAAATAATTAAAAATAACAGTTTATGTTATGTCAAGCTGAATTTTCAGCATCATTACTCCAGTCTTCAGTATGACATGAAGAAATTAATACTTTTATTCAGCAAGGATGAACAAAAGTGATAGTAAAGACTTATATTGTTAAAATTTTTGAATAAACGCTGTTCTTTTTAAAATAATAACCAGCGCAACAGTTTCAACACTCATAATAAATCAGCATATTAGAATGATTTCTGAAGGATCATGTGACACTGAAGACTGGAGTAATGGCTGATGAAAATTCAGCACTGCGTCACAGAAATTAATTATATTTTAAAGTATATTAAACTAGGAAACCAATATTATAAATTGCAATAATATTTCACAATATTACTGTTTTTTCTGTATTTTTGATCAATTAAATACAGCCTTGATGAGCAGAAGAGACTCCAAACATTAAAAATCTTACTGATCCCAAACTTTTGAATGGCTGTGTACATATACATACATACATATATATATATATATATATATATATATATATATATATATATATATATATATATAAATAAATATATATATATATATATAAACACATATGATCCAGTTAATAAAAATAAAACAAATCACATATAATCCAGTTATTAAAAATAAACATTTACTGTGCGGGTGCAACCCCAGTTCCGTTGTGGAGAGCAGTGTTGTGAGGGGCAAAGTGAGAGTGAGACTGAAGGAGGGGGGAAACAGCTGCTTCCTGTTTCTAAAAACTCTCAGGAAGTGGCTCCTACTTTTAGAAGCACTTCACATGTGGTTAAATTCTCCAGGTGTGAAGGCATGCGCACACACATAAACAAACACGGCAGCTAATTTAGTGCTTCGCAGACGTTATGGAGAGACATAACTTTGCCCTCTCTTGTTCATCCTCTCTCTCTCTCTCACTCATACCCATATTTGGGCACATAAAACCCTCCACCTGTGATCTTGGCTGTAAAGGGGCTTCCAGCGATGTGTTTGTCATCAAACTTGACGATTATATTATAGTCTCCTGGGGCCGTTGGCATGTAGGACACAGTGCAGGTGCCATCTTTATTATCCTTACAGCTGATCTCTGCTTTAGAAGGGCCTTCCACTGCCAAAGACAGACCACCTGAAAGAAGATGTCATGATAGAGCAATGTGGGAAGTCTGGCAATGTGAGACTAATACAATGTGACTGTGAAGCTGCCAGGCTTGGTTTGTGTGTATTACCTTCTCCAGCATCCTTAGTGACAATTGTGAAGGTGGCGGGTTTGTTGACCATGCCGTGACTCAGACCAGGGCCATATGCATTCACATGCCCGCTGTTAATGGCATCCACATAGAACTGCAGTGGACTTCCTGTAAGGGAGATATTAAAAGAGTGTGACTTGAACACAGAAATGATTTAACAGACCAATTATAACATAATTATTACATTTAGAGATTTTAGAGCAGCAAACATCTGATTGTTTTGATACCTGGTATGTGATTCCCATCATACTTGATGTCCATCTCGTGCAGGCCCTTCTCAGTGGGGGCATATTTGACCGTAACAGTCCCGTCCTTGTTATCAGTGATGTGGGGACGGGCGGTTTTACCAGAGGGCATACGTACCTCACCTAAAAAAAATAAATAAATAAATGCCATCTTTGCAAATATTGAATTCCACAGGTCTTTGTGAAAAGATGCATGCTTTCTTGCACCTCTGATAATTTATTTTTTTATATTTTTAATAAGTGTTAATACCTGTAATCTCCCCCTTTTGCACAGTAAATGGAATGACCAGATTGAACGGGCGAAGCATTGGCTCCATGGCATCCACTGCAGTGACTGGTTCCTCTGTGGCCTAGAAGAGAAAGCGATTTCAGCATCACTGCACTGCTAACTAAGTACAGTGAAAAGATCTAAGTGCGTGCAAAGGGTTAATGGCTGGAAAACGAAAAACAGACAAGGGCGCAGGCTGGTTGGGCAGCAGTAGATGAAATAAATTCATAAAAGCAGCAGCTACAAAGAACCTTGTGGAAAACAATGGCTCTGCAATCAACAACCAATTCATTAACTTTACGAATGCATGATCAGCCAACTAGGTGTTTAATAACTTGTTAAAAAGACATCAGCAGTAAAGCTCATGGGAAATTAAGCAAAGATGGATGAAATGAAAAGGTGTAATGATAAAGGCTGAGGAGCAGGGAGCGTTTAGGATGTTATCTGATGACTAGGGGTGGTGTGTACCCAGTGAGGGGTGTAGCCCTGGTAGGGGGCGTAGGGCTGCTGTAACTGTAGTTTATCACATGGTTCCTCGATTATAGGGATGGTATCAGATGCCTGGAGAAGGAGGTGGTCACATGTTTAGGGCTTCACACGACACACATTTACATGCAGCTAATTCAATTCGACCCACTGAACTGGAATTGAATTGCTAAATTAAACAATCTCAATGAATGAGGTACAAAAAAGTTTTTATTTGTGAGAATGATTATTTTATAAAAACACACCATGCACTGGTAGCCATATTTTGAAACTATTTAAGATCATTTGCATAAAAAAATACAAATATAACATATACACTACTGTTCAAAAGTCTGGGGTTAGTCATTTTTTTTTAAGAAATTTATAGTTTGCACCAGCAAGGATGCATCAAATTGATCAAAAGTAACAAAGACTTTTACATTGTTACAGAAATGTTTTATGTACAATAAATGCTGTTATTTTTAATGTTTATTCATGAGAAGTCCTGGAAAAATATCTTGTTTTCTACAGAAAACATTAGGCAGCACAACTGTTTTCAACATTGATAATAATAAGAAATATTTCTTGAGAATCAAATCAGCATATTTCTGAAGGACCATGTGACACTGAAGATGCTGAAAATTCAGCTTTGCATCACAGGAATAAATTATATTTTAAAATATATTAAAAATAGAAAACAGTTATTTTAAATTGTAATAATATTTCACAATATTACTGTTTTTACTGTATTTTTTATTTAAATAAATGCAGACTTGGTGAGCATAAGAGGCTTCTTTCAAAAACAATAAAAAAAACTTAGCGACCCCAGACTTTTGATTGGTAGTGTACATTCAGAAATATATACAAAATATTTATTCTAATGATATGCAAAAATCACTTCTCATAATGCATAGCAACAGAAGGTGCTCACCACCACATGGAAGGGGCTGTTGGGAATGTGCTCTCCTCCAAAGCGAATGGTTATGACGTATTTCCCAGGTTCTGGAGCAGTATAATAGATATCAAATGTCCCGTCTGGATTCTCCACCACATCCACATCTAGCTCCGCCCCATCTGGAGTTGACACTTTGCAGGTGACCTTCCCCTTCCCAGCAGCCTTTGCATCCACAGTGATAACGGTCTCCTCGCCGATTTGAATGGTGGGTCCAAGCCCAGATCCTGTCCATGACAGTAATCACAATAAAGCTATTTTACTACACCATTCAGAGAGTTATAGTGTGAATTCATGTACACTGGGTCACTTTTTAACATTCATCTCAATGACAAGGAAATGGCCTAAACTGATCCTACATAAAAAGACTTGCAGAGTTCAGTATAGATAACTGATGATGTTTTCAAAAAACTCACCCAATCCGTGTCCCCCAATCGACACTACAAATCAACAAAAAGAGCTGTTAGAATTCATGATCATAAAGGTGTGCGTAAGATGCTGTTTCAAAAATAAACTAGACTGCTAAGATAACATTTTAATAAAGCAATATATCACATAGACGTAGACATACTGACCTGTCACAAGGCATTTGCTGGCATCTCCACTGGGCAGCGCATGTATGCGGTAGGGTGAGTATGGGATCTCATCTCCACCATATTTGATTGTAATTGTGTAGCGTCCTGTCATATCTGGGACGTAGGACACGGTGTATGTTCCATCTCTGTTATCTCGAATGTTGGCTTTCTTTGGTTTTCCTTCTGGGTCCTGCAAAATGAATGAGTTGTTAAACTGTGTTCATGGGAATGAGTGTGTATGTGTGTCTATATATTCGCAGGCTCTTGTGAGCCTGCATATAAAAATCTTATGTCTTATTTGAATAAGTTCTAACTGAACTTGCTGAAATAAATGTAGCCAATATTCAACAAGGCACTATTCCTCATACAGATTGCATACAGTAGCAGGCATCTCTGACTGTTAGTCATGTAGTGGAAAACCACATGTAGGGTTTTAGCCTAAATCTAATGACAGGTCAGTCCACAGAGACCACTAGAGGGCAACATTAAGGGTATCAAGTCCCCTTGACAGGTACAAAAAGATCAAGTATGGCTGCTTGGGAGAAACGTTCACTCTTACATTCAAAAACTGCACTTTTGTGCAAGACAAAGATGTTTCTGGATGCTTTTGCATGTGTGCAGTTTGGTTTTGGTTTGAGTGAAGTTTTCTCCCTTCCTTTTCAGAATGGAAAGTAGTATGATTATAAAAAACAAAAAAAACAAGGATCACCCTCAAGAAACTACAATTCCCAAGTCACTTCTGGCACTTCAGTGTCAAAGGAATATGGTTTATATGAAACAAGAGGACACAAAAAGTGACATAAAAAGATATATAGATAGATAGATAGATAGATAGATAGATAGACAGATAGATAGATAGATAGATAGATAGATAGATAGATAGATAGATAGAACAAAAAGGCATTATTAGGGAATGAATTCAGAACTAGGGAATAACTAAGGAAAAACTAGGGAATAATTAAGGAGAAAAGCAGCCAAAGGAGCAGGGGAACTGGGGTAGGGAGTACAGTAGCAAGGGGACAGTCCATGAGCACTTAGGGGCCCAAGGCTAATGGGAGGGACGCCAGACATGGTGAGTTGTAACAACAAGAGGAGGCCGAAAGGAGGGGCCGCCTTACACATCCTTTCCTAAGAATATGGAAGGGGATGGTGCCCTTTACAATGTGGTTCTCCCACACCCTCCTACCCCAGTCCTCCACAAACACAGAGGCCTCCTGCCTGCACCCATCCGGACCCTACAGCGACAGCAGGGAAGGGGTCAGAGGTCAGGGCAGAGGGAAGCGGAGGGAGGACAGTGGCCGTTAAAGCACAAGTGATCATCAAGGGAAACCTCTGTCTTAAAACATATCAAAAAAGAGGCCTGTGCGAATGCTGTCGTCACTCACCAGTATCTGTACGGTGAGAAGACCCTCGCCTGCATCACGGGCGTCGATGGTGAACTCCACCGGCAGGCTGGCAGGAACGCCGGAAGCGTTCAGTCCGGGACCGCTGGCACGGACTTTACTGGCATCATGAGCGGGCAACACCTTGATCTTAAATGGACTGAAAAGGGGGAAACAGAGTCACATACTCATTTCTAAAATCAGCTTTGAAGATTTTGTTCATAGCCTATTCGCTTCATTAATATTAAGACTTTATTAATACTTTAAGCAGCCCGCTCACCTGCGTGGCACTTCTTGGTCTGCATATTTGACACACACAGTGTAAGGTCCATCTTTAGCAGGAGTGTAGATCACCGTGTGTGTGCCATCACCATTGTCTGTGATATTCACCGGCTCTGTCATCCCTAGAATAACAACACAGTTGATCTCTCTGCATGCCTGTCATCTAGTCTAGACAACTGTAAACACTGTTAATGAATGTGTCTGCAGGCTTCATATGGACATTACTGAATGCAAATCCAGGACTTTCTCCAGCACCGGTTTGTCGTTTTCAAGGTCATCACAACCTTATGCATAAATGTGGAACTAAAGCTATGGTCCTTGTGTCATTTAACTTACAGTCATTTATAACCTAAGTATGATTTGCATTTTTGAAGTACACTACTGTTTCAGTGAAATTTTTTACTGTTTTTAAATGAAGTCTCTTATGCTCACCAAGGCTTTATTTATCCGATCAAAAATACTGTAATATTGTGAAATATTATTACAATTTAAGTAACTGTTTTCTATTTTAACATGTTTTAAAATGTCATTTATTCCTGTGATGGCAAAGCTGAATTTTCAGCATAATTACTCCAGTCCTCAGTGCCTCAATCATTTTAAGATGCTGATTTGGTGCTCCAGAGAAATTTGTTTTATATCTATGCTGAATAGCAGTTGTGCTGCTTAATATTTATTTTTGTGGAAACCTTGATACATTTTTTCAGGATTCATTTTTTACTAGAACTTTCAAAAGAACAGCATTTGAATTTGTCTTTCATTACTATGTAAATGTTTTTACTGTCACTAATGATCAATATAATCCATCCCTGCTGAATAAAAAGTATGAATTTTCTTTAAAAAAAAAAAAATCTTACTTTTTGAAAAGTAGTGTACAATACTAAAAGTTTACTGGACGTAATACATGCCCTTCATTGATAAAATGTATTATTTATTAAATCCAAAAACCAGCAAAGTTGCATTAAAAACATGTAGTTTAAAACTGATAGAATGCTTTGAAAATGGCAACATTAAATCCTGAGAGGGGAACACAGCTAAATTACTGCTAAATTTATAGATATTAAGTATCAATATGCATATAAACCACTTCCTCATGTTCGCGAAACACATGCATGCATACACACATTTTAAGTCAATCTTTCTGGTATTCTAGTATTTACATTTCTAAAAGCTAAATTGCATTTATATACATCAAGGACTTTGTCCAAACTCTCTGTGCAATCTATTTTTACCTGTGGGTCCATACAGAAGGACCTCTAGTGGGGCGAGTCCAGCTTTGCTGCAGTCCACGGTGAAGGTTTGAGGGATGTGAGCTCTTACTCCACTGCCCAAACCAGGACCAGAACACTTCACCTTACTAGGATCCACCAGCTCCCTCACAGGCACCCTGAATGGGCTACCTAAAAACCCACAGAAATTGTACAGTTACAGTTTTCCTTCATAAAATGCTAAAACAGACCCTGAGGTATGAAATATTCAAGCATTAAATCATGATTATTTGCTTCCAAATGTCTTAACACTCTCATATTCTCAAAGTGCTGAAATTGTCAATGCATAATTAGCATGTTGAGTCACTTAGAAACAAACCACAGAATGAGTTAGACAGAAGGAAATTACATCATACCTGGGATAGGCAGACCTCCGAAAGTGATGTTGACGTCATATTCTCCAGGAGTGAAAGGAATATACTCCACGCTACAGCTGCCATCTTTGTTATCTTTACAAGACATCTTAGCTTCTGATGGACCCTCAATGGCCAATCCAAGACCACCCGTGCCAGCACCCCTGAAAGAGAGGAAAATACAGACATGGGAGAAAACATAAATTACAGTAAAATCTAAAAATACTTATGCACTAATTCAGCCCTGTTCACATCCTGTCCAAAGCATGTAAACACCAAAATTTAACTAGTAAACCAGATTTGTTTACACCAGAACTATTCATATAGGATTCACTGCTCAACTGTTGTCACTCTCAGTGAATGGCATTGAATGGTTGGTGAGTTTTTGTTTTCATGAAAACTATTTAAAAAGCATCTGTGATTACATAAAACAATGGCTCATAGATAGTACTTCAGACTTGTGTTTGACTTGATGTTTCCAAATGAGCCCATTCCAGAACATGTTCATATTCAACAGCAGGTTTTCATAGAAATATGTACCTGGTCTCCACAGTGAAGCGGTTGGGTTTGTTGACCAGACCCTCTTCCAGACCAGGACCGTAGGCACGTACACGGCTGGGATCACAACCTTCGGTTACCGCCACCCTAAATGGGCTCTTGGGGACAGGTACGTCATCATACAGCACCTCTATCAGATGCACACCTGCACAAAGACAAAAATAACAGCACTCTTTCATCTATAAATATGATGCTGAAAAGTACTTCTCCAATCTGATTGGCTGACTTTAATGGTGCCTTAGTGCATCTTATCCTGTCTGAGAACTGCCTTCTTTGATAGGAAGAGAGTGTGTGGCTATACAGAGAGGGACTGGTTTTTTTTTCTCTCTCTCTCAGTTGATAGTTGTGATGGAATATTATCAAGGCATCATGGGAAAACAGACATCAGCAGTCTCTGCTCAAAACACAATGAACAATGAATGAATTTCCATCTCGCAACATTGACCTCCACACAGAACAATCAATACAGCAGCCGTGCTCAGAATAAAAGACAGCTCTGAGTATGTGTGTGTGTCCCATGATTCTCAGGGAGGAAAGAGAGGTTCAGTTCAGAAGAAATGCCAACATGGCCTGTTAAATTAATGAAGACTGGGGGTGGAAACACAGGCCGGCTTCAGTCAGCATGAAGTAAGAAAATGACAGACTTTACACAAACTGTATAATCTTCAGTTATTGTACATCAACCCAATGTGCATGGATAACATTTTTCTGACAGAGAGAAAGAGAGAATTATGGCCTAGTCTGGTTTTACTGCCTACAGGCCCATGGATTGAAGATTTTCACTTTTTACACTTTGTAGTACTATTAATAATTTCTTCTTTCTGTCTCATGGACAATAAATGTGCTACAAAGCAGTAACTTCCAAGCAAATGGACACCAAAATAGTCAAGAATATGCAAAAGAAAATAAATAAATGAGATAAAATGATGCCTATTTTTTAATCACAAAAACATCTTCTTAAAGTTTGTGTATGATTCATCCAAATGAAAAATTCAACAAAAAAACAAATGATTTTATTCCCTATGTACTGGATATCTTACCATCCTCATATGCTGTATACTCCACTCTATAAGTGCCATCTCCTTTGTCTGTGATGTACGCATCAGTGTTGGCACCTGATGGGTTAACAATACGAACTTTGATGTGGTTTCCACCCATCTTGCTGTGAACCCGAGTGTCAACGACAAAGTGTGTAGTGACCTCTCGGAGCACCCCTGTCAAAATACACCAAGTTTTGAAACACATTGCTAAACACAATGGTACTAAACATATGCCCATTTAGATGAGCCTTCTTACCTCTGGGTTCCACTCCTGGACCGTAGACCTTGATTCCACTTGTATCGAGAGCAGGATCTACCTGCACCCTTGCAGGGAACTTTGGCACTGCATGTCCTCCATATTTAATCGTGATGGTGTACATTCCATGGAAGGGAGGGATGTAGGTGATAGAATATGTTCCATCGCTGTTATTCTGGACATGAACCTCAGCCTGCGCTCCTGAATCTGAAATAATCTCGATGGTCAACTCCGCCTCGCCTGCTTTAGAGCAGTCCACCGTGAACGATGCCGCTTCATTGACCTTTCCTCTCTCCAGCCCTGGTCCGCTAGCTGTGACCTTGCTGGGGTCAAAGACAGACTGCACCATGGCTTTGAAGGGAGAACCAGGGATGTGAGCATCAGCAAACAGGATGTTGATGGAATACTCTCCAGGCTCAGTGGGCAGATAGGACACCGAGCAAGATCCGTCTCCATTGTCCTGGCACTCAATCTTGGCTTCACACGGACCCTCCACAGTCAGCCCGAGACCCCCTGTACCTGCACCTTTGGTGTCGATGGCAAACGGAGCGGGTTTACCCACAATACCTCCCTTCAGGCCAGGGCCGTAGGCTCGTACCTTGAAGTAAAGACAAAACTGTTGTCAAGATTGTGTATAAATAACAAATTAAAACAGAATTCTAATCAGAAATAATCAAAAAAGTCATTCAACCTGAAAAAGTACCAGAAAATATAATACTTTAATATAATTAAATTATACATGTGGTACATGTGGTAAGCAGAATAATAGATTCCAGAACTCTGAACTATTAAAAATTAATGCACATCTAAGGTGAAATGGCCACTCTGGGTGCGCAATGAATTTTCAATAATTCAACAGTCCAACATGCTTTAAGAGTACTAGAGGACAGTCCAACATTTTTCAAAGCCGGACAGCCTTCATCATCTGTATCCATTTATGGTTAGAGATCTGTATCTGTTTCGGTATTGTACAGACCAACCATCTAATGATTCTCAGTGAGACCTCGGCCCAGTGACAGAGAATGGGGCAGCCATTCCACATGTGGATGAAGTACCTTGTTTGGCACACTACACTCGAGTTCACCTTTCCCTGACAGATTAATTAAACACAACTGTCCTGTAATAATATCCCACAATGGCTAAATGGCCTTTTGTGTTTGTTTTAGGCTTCTTCACTGACATACAAACTAGATCATCTGGCTCAAGGAAAAGAAAAACCTTCACTGGAACAATCCAGCCCTGTAGAGAACAGGCAACAACCAAAAATAAAACTAATTAAATGGGTTGACTTTGGAACCAGCATTCCTGGAGTAAACCTCTACAAACAGAAAATTTCCTTGCACTGAGGATCAATAAATATTGTTTTACAAAATCTGGTTGTAGTTTAGTTTGAACATTCTGACTCCAGTTAGTGGCTCATAAACTCTCTGAAGGTCTTTCTGATTTGTGAGGTAAGGATTGCATGGTTCAGTCCGATTTCTCTGGTTACTCCTAAAATGCATTCCATGTTTCTCTGGAGAGTTTTATCATCCCAGCTAGCTCTTAGTATGTTTGTAGCCCTAAGCTTGAGAAAGAGTCCACGAATGACTTGAAATGTCAAGTCTGTAACTCTAATAACATCATTTGGGTAACAAATGTTTCCCAATCAAAAGGATTTGCAGAAATCATGAAAATTCAGTTGAATAAGACAATGACAGGTAAACAAATGAATCGCATTCTCCTATTTGTGACTCCTACCTTTGAGGGATCTGGAGGCATCACTCCCTCCACCGTGAAAGGACTTCCAGACACGGGGTTTCCATCATAGCTGATGTCCACTTTGTAGGGCCCCTCTTCCGGGGGAATGTACTTAACAGTGTGCACCTCATTGGATGCTCCAGATTCAAGCTTGCACGGGATTGGCCGGCGAGAAGGTGAGGTAATCTTGACGTCCACCTTTCCTTGACCTCCCGCACCACGTGTATTAATGGTAAACTCCTCATCTTTCCCTACATCGACTTCTAAACAGATAAGCACACAAAATATGTACAATAAATACAATCAACATAGAATTTCATTTCACAATTAAACTGCTGTGGACTTACTGTTGTTGAGTCCTTGAACTTTGACCTTGTTGAGATCCAAAGGAGGAGCAACAGTGATAGTAAAAGGGCTTTTGGGGATGGGGTCACCACCATGGCACACAGATATGCTCATATTACCCTGGATCACAAAACAAACAGGACAGAGCAAGATAGAATTTATAATATCGTATTATTATAATATATAATATGACCACCTGGTGTCCATTTATATGAACAGCAACCCAGTGTTGGAGTGCCTCACCTGCTGTAACGCAGTGTAACGCACAGTAAAAGAATAGTCGTGATTATCGATGATCTCAAAGTCACTGACGGCTTCTCCTTTCCCAGCTGCGGTGAACTGAACCTCAGGTGTGGCCTTGCCTGCTCCTTTAGTGTAGATCGTGAAGTGGGTCGGCTTGCCCACTTCCACACCTGTGACACATTACATGAAGATGAGATAAGCTATCTTTACTTACTATTTTTCTAATTTCAGTCACTGACAATCAAACTGACCTGTCTTGTTGAGTCCAGGACCCTCTGCTTTCACTTTATTGGCATCATGGGATGGATCAACTTTGATACGGAAGGGGCTGATTGGAATTTCCTGTTAATTCATTACAAAAAGTAGTTATATATCTCAAATCGCATAATGAAAAATTTGATATTATTGAATGAGACTTACTTGATCAGCAAATAGCACCATGATGGTGTAGCGTCCTGCTCCAGGGGGCGTATACTTCACTGTGAATGTGTCGTTGTCATTTTTAATGATGTCAAAATCTATATCTGCTTCAGCAGGTCCCACCACACCAGGAGCACACTTTATCCCAATGCTGACATCTCCTAAGGAGAACAGAACAGATGGGAGAAAATTAAAAGGAATTATGATCAGATATGGTCAAATTTGACCATAATATAAGTATTGAGGAAGCAATTATGTTGGCTCTGACCTTGTCCGGCCTCACTGCAATCCACAGTAAAGTATGTGGGTTCGTTGGCCTTCAAGCCAGTTTTCTCCACTCCTGGTCCATGAACCTTCACGTTCTCTGGGTGACTGCCTTCTCCAATGGTCACCTGAGAAATGTAGAAAGACCAGAGTACTGTAAAACTAGAAATTTAAAGCTTCTGGATGACAGTGGTTCTTGTAAAGTTATGATCCAATATGGAATCTATGATCATGTAAATGGGAACATTTGAAATCTAACACTGGAAAAATGTAGTCATAGACTTTCATTGAAAGGCTGGACTTGTTGTTTATGAAAGTTCTTGACAAACACCAACATAAAAATGTCATCAGCTGGCTGAAATCAGCCTGTTGACAGCGAGCTCTCACCCTGAATGGACTGTTGGGAACGTTGACCTCTCCCCAGGTGATGATGATAGTGTGTTTGATGGGCTTGGTGGGTATGTAGACGCAGAAATATGTGCTGTCACCATTATCTGTGATCTGGATGTCGATGGGGAAGCCTTCTGAGTCCTTGAATAAAAGATGGACAAAAATGTTTTTGCACCAGTGAAGTGAGGCATGAGGCATCTGGGACTTGAATGAAAATGTACCTGAGCGTAAATCTGCAGATGTCCTCTTCTAGCTCCACGGGCGTCAATTGTAAATTCAGCAGGTTTGTTTACAATGCACCCAGTTGGTTCTAGCCCAGGACCGAAGCACTTAACCTGCATAAAAGCATGAGTAAGTTTAGTTACGGCTGTCATTTAATATTCCCAACGAATGTGCAATCATTATTGCCAATTGTCAGGGCTGACCTTCTCAGGAAAGACATCATTGGCTGCAGGAAGGATGTGGGCCATAAAGGGGCTGTCTTTGATATCTTCATCATCACAGATGACATGGACCGCATAGTCACCAGGCTCAGTGGGCCAGTACAAAACATCACAAGATCCATCTCCCTTATCATCACACTCTATCTTAGCCTGTGAGGGGCCTTCAATGGAGAAACCTGTGCATGGAAAGAGTTACAACCATTACCCAGGCATCTTATCACACCATAAACCAGGGGTTGATAGCTCTAGCCCTCGAGGTCCACTTTTCTCCAGAACTTAGCTCCAACCTTGATCAAACTCACCTGCCTGTACTTTCTAGTAAGCCTGAAGGCCTTGAGTAGCTTGTTCAGGTGTGTTTGATTAGAGTTGAAGCTAAACTCTGCAGGAAAGTGGACCTTGAGGGCCAGAGTTGAGAAGATCTGCATAAACACCAGATCCCTGTGTACAGTGGCTTAATAATGTTAAAGAAGATGCTTACCCAGAGTTCCAACCTCAGTGCCAATGGCCTCGACCACAAAGTCAGCTGATTTGCCAACCATGCCTGTCTCCAAGCCTGGACCCCAAGCCCTCACCTTCTGAGGGCCTGCATCTTCACTTACGACCACCTCAAATGGGCTACACACATATACACATTTTGATCACAAGTGAGACGGATGTTCATGATAATCTGCATTGATTATCTTTCTGAAGGAACATTTTCATATCGTGTACAATCCTTTTAATATGGTCAACAGATTTGAATATTTTTGGAAACAGAAATTGGTCTACACCACTCAGGTGGAGGTATATAAGCGCCCTTACCTGCGGGGAATGGCGTGGCCACCCCAAGTAATGGTGATAATGTATTTTCCAGTGAAAATAGGGTAGTAATCACATTCATACACACCGTCTCCCAGCTCTTGCAATTTCACAGGCTCATCGCCACCTCCTGCAAACACAACATTTAATTCAGCTAACTAACTTTATTATGCAAAGTTGATTAAAACAGAAATAAATCCAGAATTGTTGTTGCAGTCAAAACATTTGCACACATACTTGGCCCTTTGACTTGAACACGTAGTTCTCCACTGCCTGCTCCCTTCGTGTACACCTTAAAGTCGGCCACCTCCTTTACACGCACACCCTTGGGCTGCAAGCCACGCCCAATGGCCCGACAGGCATTGGGGTTACTCGCTAAAAAGAGGAAAGAGTGGTTATTCTTGATCTCACAAGGTAAGTACAAAGGCGAAAAAAGGTTTAATGAAACGTACACACATGAACGGAGATGAAGTTGTCAATGTTAGTTATGCATATGGACCCAGCCAAAGGTACGAGCAATGAAGAACAAGAAAAACAAAGATCGAATGTTTCCTTTAAAAGCCTATGACAAAGCAATTAGCAATCTCATAAAGACCCCATTAGGAATGTAGCGAGACCACTATACTGAAAACTACAGGCATACTGATCAGTGTTTTCAAGAGCTTATAAAAAGGCTTAAAATAAACACAATATTTGTAGTTCGATACAAGAACCAGCTGTGAATGATATAACCAAACTTTTTTTTTAATATGTGGCTTACTGTTAAGGTTTGGTGTTTAACACTAAGTTCACTAATGAGCTCTTTTAGAGCAATAAATTGCCTATTAAAACAGTCTGGCTCAGTCCTGAGTGCTTTCTCAGAACTGATCAAACAATTTCTTCTTCCAGTATCTGTTTCTTGAAGTGCTGGATAAAAAGGCAGACTAAAGTCTACAAAATCATTTTAGGTGAAAAAAATTGAAAAAGTAGTGTTAATTAAATAATTAATGAGTTAAAGTTACTTAATTGTATACTTCGGTGAGGAAAATCATGTTAAGACAGATAATTAAAGCATTCCCATTCTCTGAGTTAGTATTTATAGAGCGACACGGCCAAATTGAGCAACTGCAGAGATGATGATGACGATCATGATGACAATGATGGGATGAGGATGATATCCTCTGAGATGAAGATGACTGTATTACACACCCAGACGGTCACTCAGACATTGGCTCTCTGATGCCAAATAAGGTTCTGGCATCTTAATTTTTAAGGCTTTGAAAATTGTAGGTGTGAAATAGATCCAATGTCAGTTCTGGTTAAAGTGAATAGTTTAAACAAGGGCTGTTATATTAACACATTAAACACTAAACTAAACTAAACTAAAATAAACTAAAATAAAATAAAATAAAATAAAATAAAATCTTGACTAACATCTTCAGCCCTAATTTAAACCAATTTGTTACTATTGTTAATGTATTTAATTATTTTTTAATTAATTAATTAATTAATTATAGCATTGGGTAAAATTTGTTAAATTCTGAATTATTATTACTGAATTATAAATTTTAGTAGAATCCAATCAAAAGTGGTCCTGGTGTGCCGAGCGTCTGTTAAGTGATCGTCCAGTCCCACCACTGAATGGTGGCTCTTTTTCTGCATTGGTTAAAACATAAGAACAGCAGCAGCATTCGCAACACTTGTCTAACTTTCTTCTTACTTTCATTCACACCCTCACTTTTACTCACACACACACTTTCATCCCATCACTTCCTGTATCTATCTAAGCTTCCTGTTGATTTTAGCTGCCCCAGAGGGCAAAGCACCAGCGCATGCCAACGAGCCAGAGGTGGTGTGCCCGAGAGAGGAGAGAAGACAGGAGGGAGGGGACCAAGCTCGAGCAGGCATCTGCCACACCCCCGGGTGGCCCGTACTAACTTGGTCGCCTGGGTTTGGGTGGTGTTGGGGGAGGCATTTTCTTGGCCTTTTCTGAGGGCGGCGTGCGTATAGACTGAGGGATTATGTGAACCGGGGAGCCGATCTGCCGGCCACTCGGAGGAGCTAGAACGACACACACAGGCGAAAGAGGAGAGAGGAAACACAATAAAGCGTTTCGTCATCATCGGGAGGGTGGTGGACCCCTAGAGCAGTGAGCAAACGGAGCTCAAAACCAAACAACATGGTCTCAGTCAATGCCACAGAAAGCAGGTCTCTCTGGGACTTGTCCAGTATCAGCATGCTGTCAATCAATCAACTTTGAACTCATTACAAGGGGGATATAAACTCTTTAGGTGCAAAATGCCACAACTGAAAAGACCAGCATACTGAAACTTGTGGTCTTCAACAACAAGCCAACCAGATTTATCTTTAGTCTAAGCTAGTCTTTTCAGCATGGGCATAAGACATTTTAGAAAGAACGTGGCATGCTTTTAATGCAGCAAAAAACAACAAGTCGAAGGCTTGGGCAAAAAAAGCACTTGTTGTTTTCTTGGTGCATTAACAGCTTTGGTGTTAAACAATAATGTGATCGTAAAGAAGACTCTGTAGGACTTCTAACTTATTTTTTCAAGGAATTAAGATCACAAAGTGAAGACATGGGTCTCACCCTCTGAGATGTGGACAGTGAAAGGGCTCCTGGGTATCTGCTGGCCAGCGAATGTCACATATATAGTGTGAGGGCCCTCCAAAATGGGACCGTATGTGCAGCGGAAAACACTGTCGCCCTTGTTTTCCAGAATGATCTCCACTGTGTCTCTGCTGCCCTGAGAGTCCACAATGATCACACCGACATCGCCTGCTCCTGCACCTGAGGAGTCACAAATGCACGAGGATCTATAACTAGTCTCTAGTCTCAGAGCAAACCGCAAGCAGCTTCATTTCTCTGTCATTACCTGCTGTGTAGATGTCAAAATAGGTGGGTTTATTGGCCACATTGCCCACCGGTTCCAAACCTGGCCCACGGGCCTGCACCTTGTTTGGGTCTCCCAGTGCTTTAGACACATTTACCAGGAAAGGGCTTCTGTCAATGTCCTGTCCAGCAAACAACACCTTCACCTGAAGGAAGAAAGAAATATCCCTCAGATACAATCACTCCATTTCATCTGTCACACTTTTGTTAAACCTTACAAAGCTGCTGTCTGCCATCAAGACCTAAAAAAGACTAAATCTTGACAATTTGCCAGCAAAATGACAACAAAAGCCACTGTGCATTGGTACCTTATGCAGACCCTCCACTTTTGGGACATAGACCACAGAGTAGCTCCTGTTCCTGTCATTATTGGGAATTACCCTGGCCTGTGAAAAAGGGCATATTAGTAAGACATTCACCAGTAAGTTGTTAAAACGTTTTTTTTTTTTTAATCTTGTGTCTCCCTGCAGCCCTATTAATAAGGCTAAAGTATCTTTTGCTCATTCAATAACAAAAAAAAATGAAATGTGTTACTATTAAATCATACCATATATATTAAATCAAATTATGAGAATAAAATTATGAATTATTTTTATTATTATAAATTTTATTTATTTATTTATGTATTTATTTTACAGGTTGAATAAAAGAACATGAAAATCTTGCCAACACCACCAGGAACCTGCATAGTTTACAAATAGTCCTGGCGGAGAGATGCTGGATTGCTTTGCAATGAAAAAAGTTTGAATTAGATGATAACCTCTTCTGTGTGGCCCTCTGGATCTTCGATATACACCAACACCTCTCCAAGCCCGGCCTCCACGGTCTCCACCACAAACTCAGCTGGCCTCAACACAACGTTACCTCTGGGCTCAATACCTACAGAGAGATGCAAAGATGCAGAGGTTTAAGTTGAGAGAAGAAGGCTAAATATTATATCTCATAATCACTGTCTGTCATTCAGAAGTGTTAACATCATCTGTCAGTCTCACCTGGACCATAGGCCTTGGCTCTCTTGGGATGCAGGGTTTTAGATCGCAGTGGGGCACCAGGCTTGAGTTTGGCTTTGGGGAACTGAGACAGGTAGGTCATCACTGAGTGCTCATCCACGTTAGGATCCACAATCTCCTCTGGAGCAATCACCTGGATGGACAAAGTGCAAAATTAGAGGTCAGAAGTCATATGCTACATAGTGGTTGATCTCTGATCTCAATCCTGATTCCTGGATGCCATTCAAGCAATATTTCTCAATCCAGCCCCTTGGGCAACCAGTGTCTTCTTCATCAAAAACACCTGATACAACTCATCATTTGAGTGGTTGAGGGAACATTGACCTGTAATGGCTGCATCAGATAGCAAAACACCTAAAATGTGCATTGCTGTAGCCCTCAAGAACAGGACTGAGATGAAGAAGCACATCTCACTGATTTTATTTGACATTTTCTTTGAGTACCGTTACTGCCAGAATCAATCGTCAGATATAAACACAGCTCTATTCTGTTATGGTCTAAGGCACAAAATTGATGAAGTACACTTAATGTTTTTAAAGCTGTGGAAAATATTTTCTGTCTCTCCTCTCCCCTCAGTCCCGTCTTTCATGTCCTACTGGTTAAGTGTTCTGCTATATTTAACACTAGGCTGGAAGGTTAAGAGCTAACTGCAAATAGCTCTAAATGGTATTTAACACAGCAGAAAGACAGAAGTGGAGATTGAACGAGAGACCAACAGGGACAGGAAATGAAATATGCACCTTGTTATTAAAACCCATAATTTAACCTCTCATGCTGCGGTGATAGCCTACACCAAAGCATTTGATGACGTTTTTGTTTTCTCTCAATAGATGTAGACTCTCTATTTGTCTCAAATACTCAAACATAAATTTGTTATAGTGTATTTTTTTTTTAAGATAAGTTGAAAAGATTTCTGCATGGCAGGTCCACTAAGGCTTTCAAATCTGATCTTTAGAACTGACTGTCTATACTGTCATTTGATAAGTGATTAAAACAGATTTGTTTGTTCCATTTTCTGCTCCATCTGTTGTTGACAGTGCAGTAAATATAAGCACAACCTTCAAATGTTTGGGGTCTGTTAGTGACTACATTTATTTGATCAAAAATAGATTACAAGCAGTAATATTGTAAAATATTATTACAATTTAAAATAACAGATTGCTATTTAATTCTGTAATGTTAAAATTGAATTTTCAGCATATGATACTTCAGAAATCATTCTAATATGCTAATATACATTCTATGCTAATATATAGTATATATAATAAACTCTAATATATTTGGTGCTCAAAAACATTTTTTATTATTATCTATGTTGAAAAAAGATGTTCTGCTTAATATTTTGGTGAAAACTGTAATATATATATATATATATATATATATATATATATATATATTTATTTAGGATTCTTTGATGAATAAAAAGAACAGCATTTATGTGAAATTTCTTTTTTAACATTATTAAAGTCTTTACTGTTGCTTTTGATCAATTTAAGGCATCCTTGCTGAATAAAATTATTCATTTCTCATGTATAGACACTACTGTGTATTATGATGTTACTTGCACCTCATGTTTGACTTACGAACAAAAATATTTGAATTATTGAAATACATTCCTTACATTTAAGGCATTTAGATGGCAAACATACTGATAAAAAGTGAGCTTTGAGTCTACATCTGAAGATTAATTAAAACATGATTTTAATTAGATTTCAAACCACCCAGAAATGTGGTACTAACATTTTTTGCTGTTCAGACTACAAAATCTAACCAGTTTGGTGTTTAACATGCCAAAAAATCTAATTTGTACAGTCTGTGTGAACAACTCCCCATATTCCTTTACACTCTCTGACTCACACACACTCACACAAGAATCATTCAGAATAATGAGGTCATAATATAATTTCAGTAGCTAAAAGCTACTTCTTAAAATCAACACTGGCCTAAAAAACAGCCAGCCTTGCTCTGCTAAAGAAGAAAACAGACTCAAATCAGACTATAAAAGGCATGAGTCCTAATAAATATAAGCAACTGCTTCTTACCTGAGGCACACCAAGCCAGTCATCGGCTTGTTGCATGGCTTCTCTTGCATTCTCCACTGGCTGACTCGGGTCCCATGTCTCCCAGTCCGGACACAGGCCTTAGATGAAGACACAGACAGAGTTTGATGCAAACAGTTAGTCAACTCTTGATAAAACCATGAGAAACATTTTCTAAATCAGAATTGCTACTGTATAGGTCTATAATGCACTCTTACTTTAAAATGAACTTGCATATTGCTTTATACACGTAGATGAATACAAAAGAGCCAGAACTGAGCTTTATCTTGGGCTGCAGACCCACTGTTCCACAGCGAGGACCTATTAATCCATGTTCTATAATTCAACTTGACCTTAAATGCTCTCAAATGAGCAGTTTCCCATCACTTCACCCTTTTTTCCAACCTTTAATAAGCGCGGTCAGGCTCGTAGCACCGAACGCTTCCCTGAAGCAAACACACACCAGTGCCGTCTGGAGTCAAACTGTTATTATATGCTGGATTACACTCAAAGAGCAAGAGGTGCTTAGTTCAAATGGAACCAGAGAGCCTTGAAACCACAAGACTCCTCAACGACTGCCAAAACGTTAATATCAGATCTAGGATTGTTTTCCAAGATTCTCCAGCACAGCGGCCCCATACTTGGATTGGACAGTAAGTATCTGTAACAGGCCCAATTCTACTGCTAACACTGATAAACCTTTAATTTTATGTTTTTGATGCATTTAAACTTGCCAGGAGTGGTATTTACAGTTCCCGGCAGATCCAAGATGGTGGTAGGAGAGTAACATAACCACCATTAATAGCGGGAAACAAATTAGATGGAGGAAACGACAGGGGAGGTAAACAAAGTGTAAATGTGGCACAGTCTGTATGCAGTTATTTTTTGAGGAAAATCATAGTTTAAAAAGTTTGAGACTTCTCAAGTACAGCTCACTTTCCATTAATAAATCATAAAACGTAAATCAAATGAGAAAAATGTATCATACAATATGAAATCGATCACAAACTGGTCACAGCTTATGCAAATATTACAATAAAAATATAGCTGATGTTTAGATTTAGAAGGACTTGATTATTCTTTCTGTGCAAGTCAATGGAAGATTTTAAAAACAAAGTTTTTCTAAAAATGTTTTCAAATAAAATGCGAATAAAGAGAAATATAAGGGGTTTTAATATAGTGTAATAAACACATAGGCACTGAAATACTGGAATAAATTCTTTTCTGGCTTTACTCCTGCTAAGAGATGCTTTTCCACACATGCACACGGGGAAAAATATAATGAAGTGCATGTTGGCAGGAAATGCATAAAACAGCATGTGTTTTCACTTAAGCATGTTTGCTGTCTTAGCTTCTGACACTTTCCATTCAGTTACAGCAGAGACCAGGGGCTCATTAGCAGCTAGCAGAGCCAACAAACTCACACACCTGAAACATGCAAAGATATTGCATCTTTCACCTCTCACAATGCTTCTCAGGGTCACAATGTCAACCCTGCATTTTTAATTTGAAGACAATGGTTGTATTTTATGGCAGTGCCCTTCAGTTTCTCAGCACTGGAGGAAAAATACAGCAGTGAAGCCATCTGATCTAGCAGTGCTATTGTTTTATCCAATTGTTTTTCATGCATCACCACCTACATGACTCAACCTAACTAATCTCTTGTTAGCAGCTCTTTCAGTCAGTACCTAAACCACTTCTACTGATTAATCATTTTTAAATATCTCAACATTACAAGCTGTTTTTGACACCAGTCAAATCCCAGTCCTGCACTTTGAAATAATATTGAATGTTAAAACAGTGCATCTAGTTGTGGCCCAATGTGTTTGGGTGTGAAATGAACAATAAAATGAGAGTGTACAGCTGCCTTCCACCCACTGCCACATCTACACCTGTTCTTTTTACTAAAGTCGACAAAAGGACAATGAAACTGCTGTTTGTGTTTGTCAAACATGCTGAACTCTTTTAAACACACCTCTAAATGAAGATGGAAAGATTTCAACATAAGCTAATGTGATTCATAAATGTTTAAACAAAAGACAAATTGCGGCATTTAGTACTAATTCTATTTTCTAAATGCATGCTATTTGTCTTATTGTGAACGATTTATCCAAGTATGTGTTTCACCACATCACAATAAGGAAGAAAAGATATATTGCTTCTGAGTAGGACATATTCCTGGATCAACTCCATCTTGTTCCTATCTGAAACCTTACTACTAACCATTAAGCATCCTTAAAATAATGTTGCTCAAGCTCAGCACTAACTCTAAACTTCTGATTATTTGATTGGAATGTTGTAACAAGGTTGTTGATCCAAGAGCATGTTCTAGTGTAACTTCTCCTACTCATTTCCCAACGGATATATGGCCAAGTCCTGAGAACATTCCCAATGCCAGAATGGCAGCTTTTATTACAGAGTTGACAAGGATGGATATGCACACTTTCAAATGGACTTGACCTGTCCATTAAACCCTTTCTGAACTGCACGGGGTTCTGGATTTTCCACTAGTGTAAGTCCAAACCCATCCAGAAGTATTCAATTCATGAATCATGTTTTGGAAAGCAGTGATCACTTGTTTTGAGGTCACTAATTGTTCTCTTGTTGTCTAGGCTCTGGTCTTTCCACAGTGAGATCATATTCGGTAATTATCAAACCAGCTTCCCATCTCCTAAGGCAAAGCAGATTCTGCATGACTCTTGACATCTCCCTGATGAGTATCACTGGTCTCTCAATCTACTTAATGAAGAATGTTTTCCATGTAAGGCCACATGTGATTAATGTACCATGACACATTTGTCGCCAAGCGGTCATAAACCACAGATTTCTGCTCACCAGGTGCGCAATTATCCACCAGGGCACCGAGGGCTTTGCCATCTCTCCAGTCCCTGTGGAAGTTGTTGATGGGAAGCTGGGGGACCTTGTTCTGGATCCAGCCCAGAAGGCGCTGTTTGGGCGTCAGCTTCCTGGCGTCTTCATCGTCCTCATCCTCCCACATGGGCATGGAAATGGAGTAGTGCAGGATAAGGGTCCATATCAGCCCCAGGATCAGTTTTAAGTTGCCGTCCACTATAGCTTTACTATCTGTAATGAGAAAGAGAAATATTTAAATGAATTATTCCACACAAGCGCTGAAACACCTTTTGTGGAGATACAGGGAATCGTAAAAAACAACTACCAGAAAACCATATTGTTTTTGAGATTAGTTTCAATGCTTGGTGCAGGAAAACATTAAACATTCTGAGGTTGGTTTTTATTACTCCTGTGGTGCTAATGTGAACATATATTAGTTTAGGGTGAAGATCAGAAGCTCAGGGTGAACTGAAGGGAGATCGGTTATGTCAACACACACTAGAAAAAAAAAAAAAAAACGTTTTCAGGCCAAATATGAGCTTAGGATACAGCGCTAACATCTACCTTGTCTGAAATAATGACAACACCTGTGTTTATTTTTCACATGTCCTCCCTAGCATTGCGTGTTTTTGTTGAGTTACGATCATGTCATTTTTTGTTTATTCAGAGAGATTCGCAGCACACTGTTTGTTTTGCTCACCTGCTGTATTGATAGCTTTCACAGGTTTAGATGTGCACAAATAAACAGCAAGGACAAACTCTCTCAACACGGATCTTATGGCTTACTAATACACACAAATATGTAGACTATGATTCATGTAATATACTTTAATTCACTCAAAGTATACTTTCACATAGGGTACATATTGTGTCCCATTACCATCCAATTACAATTACAATTACAAATCCCATGCTCTTCTGAGAGATAACTTGTAAATGTTATGCATCTAATATAAAATTAAAATAGCATGTAAAGAAAACAAAATAATTTTAAAATAACTAAATAAATAATCAAATAAACTGATCATTTAATTATATTAATTAAATATATTATTATATAATTAAATATATTATTATAGTGACAAAAATAGCACAAATTGAGGTATTAAACTGTGTTTATAAATATAATATTTGGTCCAAATGTGATGGTGCAAACCTTATATAAATACCAAAAAAAAAAAAAAATTTCAAGCCCTATTTTATACCCAGTTATTCATAGAAAGTGTCCCATGCACTTTTTACTCATTACCTTTACCCAAATCTTTCCTTACACTGCTCTGCTACAGTCAAAAGACTCTGGACTACAGTGTGGAATATGAATTAAGATGGACACTGCTAAGCCACTGACCGAATGCCAAAGGCTGATGTCATTTAACCCTGGATCTGTGGAATGAGGTCAGTTTAAATAAAACACACACACAGATGAAACTTAATCGGGACGCTGGCTGAATTTGACTACACTTTGCTTCAACCCCCAGCAGAGCTGTCTGCACTAAATGCTGCAATGTGTGCAGCGGTTTGGCGGTAATCCAGTACCTCCAATCAAATAATACTGCCAGTTTCTGTTTTTCTCTCTCATTCTTGCCTTGCTGTAATCAAACAAGTTCCAGATCAAATTCTTCACTGCTCTTTGATATATTACTTTTGAGATTTTCTCATAGGTTTGGCGAGGACTGCGTGTTACGCTCACTGTGGCCCCCTCTCAAGAACAGGGTTTAATGTTATTGGGTTCCTAGGCACTCTAGATGCTTAGAGAGGAATGCATCCAGACATTTATGTGCACTCTGCATCAGTGCCAAGCCCAACAGAAACAGACAAGAAAGTATTTGGCAATGTTCTTGATATGTGCGAAATATCATACGTTAAGAAAGTACAGAAAGAGAGAATGAGAGTACGATAAAGAGAGTCAAAGAAAAAGGAAAAGTACAGTATTACTATTTCTCTTCCTTATTAATGCATAATATTTTGCACACATATATATTCTGAAGGGCAGTACTAAATGAATGAAACATGATACTTAAACCAAATAAGAAAAACTTACACATCTCCAACCTGTTCAAAAGTTTTCACCCCCAGCCTTTTAATGCACTGTTTCCTTCTTGCGCATCAGTGAATGTTTGAATCTTTTGTAATAGTTGCGTTTGAGTCCCTCAGTTGTCGTCATTGTGAAAAAATGGATCTGAGAATCATACGGTCTCTGCTAGAAAGGGTTTAAATATGCAAAAGATACTGGAAAACCAAATAATTTGTGGGACCTGGATGATTTTTCTGAAGAACAGTGGGCTCTTTAACTGTCCAGGACAAACAGGAGACTCATGAACTACCATCCCACCCAAAATAAATAAATAAATAAAAAATCGTAGATCATTTATTTAAAAACACAGTATTAAGAATCAGGCATATCTAAACTTTTGAATGGTCATTTTTATAAATTCAGCTATTATTCTGAATGTGGACTATATGTAAATATCTTATTTAGGACAGTACTAAATAAAAAAAAATCAATAACATGGACTTTGTATGTGTACCTCAGGTTATTTTCCTCAATTTATGTACATTGCTTTGTACTGTTTTTGTTTAACACTATTTTCTTTGTAATGTAGAATTTACCATGCCAAAAAGGCTGAAAATAGAGGAAGAAAAATAAGTCTAGAGAGGGATGAGTGAGTGTATGTATCTGAAAATGATCACACAAAGACACATCTCAGCTGTTTAACACTCACATCTCCACTATCAAATATCAATAAACAGGTGTGTGTCGGCTGCTATTGTTTGACTCAGGGGATCTAGATCCTCATCTGACAAGATACAATATACATACAAAATAAAAGGTCTCAGTATAAATATCAAATATAACAGAGTAGGTGCACACATACACTGAGCAAGCGACTAATAGCAAACAGCTATTTGGTCTACTTTTCCTAAAAGCTCCTTATAAGACAAAGAATTTTCAGATTTGCACCTAAGAGAGAGCAGTGGTTTTTATTCTCAATGCACTGAATGTCTTTAATTATTTCAAACCACCCTGAGAAAACCCAGCAATGTGCACCCCACCAAAACACAAACTTCAGAAGATAAAGCACATTGCCCGACACACAGCACCATCAAAACAGCTGGATTCAAACACACTTAATGGAAGACATCAGAACTAAGTGTTTCCTTCCGACAACATAAAGCGCCGTGGCTGCAAATGAAGCCTTTTTGAGGAACAGCTGATGACATGGGCCAGGAATTCCAGCCCGCTAGGGTACAGCGCCATCACATAATGGGCAGGAAAACAAATATGGGATCAGAGCCTGGGAAAAGACCGTTTAGGACAGTGAGAAAGGAGAGGATATCTTATGGAAAGAGGGAGTAATTTAGAGAACAAGCAGAAGTGTTTTCTCATTTGTCTCACTCCAAAATGAGGTGACAGGTTGTTGGCCCATTCCATGTCTCTCTACATTTTGTGAATTAATAATCACAATACTGTATATGGCTATGAAGGGAAAATGTCACCAAAATGTATAAAAATGTTTAGATCACTTTTAATAACTAGATAAAATTAGATCATTTTAATAACTAGATAACAAAATTAAAACTAGGCAGTCAGTGTTGTTATTGTTAACTAAACTAAAACTCTTACAATAAAATAAAATAAAATAAAAATGAAAAAAAAACTAAAAAAAAAATAAAAACGAAACTTTACACCTAACTGCAATAAAATAAGTTGAAGTACCAAATTACTAAAACTTAAAACTGAAATAAAAATTAAATGAATTATAGCTAAGAATATGAATTAAGGCTTTATAAATAAATAAATAAAAACACGTAACAAAAATTACCAAAACAAACTAAAATTAAAATGAAAACTGAAAATAAAAAAACAAAAACTAATTCAAAATATGAATAAATACTATAACAGTATAATACAAAAATAACTAGGCTACATAACTAAATAACATTATTTTCTTAAAAAATAATGAAATAATAAATTATGCTTGCTTTAGCATATCTCATAATAAGTATATGAGGAACAGCAGTTGTGCTTCAAAAGCTCAATTTGTTGTGTGAACACAGCATATCTCTACATCATGTGCCGAATTATTAGGCAAGTTGATATTCTGGTCATATTTTTTTTCCAAGAACATTTTACCAATTCCAAACCACGTCAATCTTAATAACTACTATTGACTTTGTATTTAATCATTTATAAGTGATATATAATTGTCCATGAGGGCTGGAAGTCAAAAACTCCTCATATTCAGGTGTGCCGAATTATTAGGCAGGTTTTCTTTTACAGATAAAATGAGCCAAAAAAAGAGATTTAACTCAGACTAAAAGTCAAAAATGATTAAATGCCCATGAGAAGGATGCAATACTAATGCAATAATAGAATTTGAAAAGTTAGGGCATGACCACTGGGCAGCGAAATGCTCATTGGGTCAGAACAGGTGGAGAAGAAAAGACACTTGTTAACTGCAAAAGAATGAAGAATTAAGGTGAGGAATTAGGTGAGAAACCATCAGGAACCATTTAGTCTTCAGCGCTATCATTTTCCAGAACTGCAACCGTCCTGGAGTCTCCACAAGTGCAATGTGTCAGGTTCTCAGAGACTTTGCTTGGGTAAAAAGCCTAAAAAATGACCCTCACTTAATAAAATAGCATGCTGAAGTGTTGTGAAATACATTAAGACTGATTTTTTCATAGGCTTTATTGACAGATAGGTTTTGAGTGACTCTTGAAGGACCAGCACCACATCCTCTTGTACCACTGCTTGAAGAATTGATCTTCCAGAATCTGGCAGTACATTTTAGGAGCTCATTTTTAGTCCATCTCCTATCCTGAAAAGTCTGTCTTGCAGAGATTGACTAAAATGAGCTCCTAAAACTTACTGCCAGATTCAGGAAGATAAATTCTTCCATGTCATCATTGAAAACAACTTAATTTTTTCTGATATTTTTGCCAAAAACTGCAGTTTGTTTTGCACTGATTGTGTTTTCACTGATTCAGTCGTACCATCTTTGTTATCCAATTTGTTTATATCATTTGTTTATACATATTTACAGTTTATAAAATTTATAATAAGATCTTCTAATAAGAATATCTAATAAGGTCATTCTGTGTTGCCCTTTGAAATATTTGAACATCGGCCAGTGACGCCATCAGAAATTTCTACAGCTTAGATGCATCAGGTGATTGTCGGCTGTTGCTTGGGGTGACCAAACAAACATCGCAGTCTCCCTGGAGGAGATAGAAAGTTTGCCACGGTCACTAGGACAGAAGAGACAGAGACAATGGCCTCTGTGTGGAAGAGACATTCTGCCTCAGGAAATATGCAACCTACACCCACAAACACACACACATATCGCTTCAAGAGGGAATGTATAATAAATGAGGCTCTTTTGTTTCACAAACTGTAAAAGACAAACTAATCAGTCAAAATAGAATAAACGAGAAAAGACAATTGAAAGCGAGCTGTATAAACAAAAGGAAAAAAAGATGTATGCACGGAGCAAACGGTAATTAAAGGTTTAAAGGCAAAAAATACAGTCATTATTTTCCTATTATTCCCTGGCTTAAAGCCATAAAACACAATGTAGCACGGCTGTTCAGTACAATAAAATAAAACACTGTTTCAACACACACATACACACAGTCACAAAGTGAAAGTCCTGGAGGACTTGTAAGGACAGATAATGCAACAAAGCACATGACATGAATATCAAAGTTGAGATCTGAGTTATAAACAATACTCATAGGAGCCTGAAAGACATAGAGCAGGACATAGAGCTGGAGGTGGCAGAGTTAAAGATGTTGCGATTTTCTTTGGGAGTGACGAGGATGGACAGGATCAGAAATGAGCATATTAGAGGGACAGCGCAGGTAGGACAGTTTGTAGACAAAGTGAGAGAGGCAAGACTAAGATGGTTTGGGCATGTGCAGAGAAGGGATGTAGGGTATGTTGGGAGAAGAGTGCTGAGGATGGAGCCACCGGGCAGGAGGAGAAGAGGAAGACCAAAAAGGAGGTTCATGGATGTGGTGATGGAGGACATGCGAGTGGTTGGTGTGACAGAGGAAGACGCAGAGGACAGAGCAAAATGGAGAGGGATGATCCGCTGTGGTGATCCCTAATCGGGAGAAGCCGAAAGAAGAAGAAGAGTTTTGTCTTTTATTCTGAGAATTGCGAGTTTGTATCTCGCAATTCTGACTTTTCTTTTCACAATTGCAAGATATGAAGTCCAATTCTGAGGGGAAAAAGACTGATTTTTCTCAGAATTGTGAGTTTGTATCTCACATTTCTGACTTAACTCGCAATTGCTCACAATTCTAAGAAAAAAGGCACAATTGCGAGAAAAAAAAAATCAGAACCGGGAGATGTAAAATCGCAATTGTGACAAAAAAAAAAAAAATTCAGAATTGTGAGAAAAAAGGTCACAATTACCTTTTTTTATCTTTATTCAGTGGCGGGAACAGGCTTCCACAGAAAGAAATAGCAAGCAGGCACATTAAATTAAATGTGGGATTTTTAAGCAGAAAGACTGAAATAGTATTTTCTTGTAAAACGTACTCTAATAATCTTAGAGGATCCATTGGTGAGCAAATGATGTAATGTTCTCCAAATCTGTTCCCATGAAGAAACAAACTCGTCTACATCTACTTGGATGACCTGAAGGTGAACTTTTTGGATGAACTATTCCTTTAAATACTAAAAAAGTGAATTCATATAAACTGAAACCTCTTGTTGTCAACAAAAATCCTATCTTGTTTAAAGACCACCCTTTTGAGCTAAAGCTGACAATTGCGCAAACATACATTAAATAGTGTCTTGACACAAATGGCTTGGCTCCAACGTGTGGGGTTTCATCTCAGTTCTGTATTCTAGTCAGCTGCCGTGTTCATATGCAGAGGTCTGTTTGAAGAGAGAGAGAGAGAGAGAGAGAGAGAGAGAGAGAGAGAGAGCAGGGCTTCCCCCAGTAGCTGTGGAAAGATAACGTTCCTGTTATCTGACTTTCTCCAAGAGTCGCACACAAAACACAGAGCAGCCTGAAGTCACGTCCTGAAATTGTGGACACTCCAAATATTCAGATCACATTATGCTAGTGTGTGTCCATTGTCAAAGAGGTCAAGTTCATGGTTCTCTGGACAGGCCGGAAAATATAATTCCATTACTGTGTCTCTCCAAGAGGCAAAGATAGGAAAGGAGGAAAAGAGAGTGGGGGATGAAGACATCATGGACACATGCCATCAACATTCACATTTTCCACAGGATCTTCAAAGAACAATGGAAGAGTGTTAGAGATACTCCAGAAAACACACACACATCAAGCAGCTAACGGTTCATTTGAATGACAAGCCCAAAGGCAAAGTACCAAGACTGACTTTTAGCACATGTACAGCACATAAACTGCTCACGCTAGGAAGAAAAAACTGTCATACATGCTCTCGGAAAATGCATATTGAGACTCTAATCAGCTGTTTCGAATCATCACTAAGGGATTCAAGGTTTCAAGCTACTATATTTTATGTGAATGTACTGAAATATCTTACTTTCCACATAAATGTCACTATTTAAAAGAAAATGTTAATTTTTTTTAGTGAACTAATGTTTATGCCAGTTAATATGGCTACTATGGCTTTTAGAGTGACATTCAACAATAATCTGATCTATAATATAATATAATATAATATAATATAATATAATATAATATAATAATTTACATAATATTAAAATTTTAAATAACTTTTTTTCTATTTTAATATATTTTAAAATGTAATTTATTCCTGCGATTGTAAAGATGAATTTTTTAGCATCATTACTCCAGTCTTCAGTGTCACATGATCCTTCAGAAAACATTTTTATATGTTGATCTGGTGAAAGTGGAATCATTTCAAAATATGAAAGTATCAAAACGTTATAGAAGTTTAAATTTACTGTAAAGAAAATACACTGTATCAATTATTATTTGATATAAAATAAATGTTTTACAAAATATTTTTGAATCTAAAATTGCTCTAAAATTAAAACCTTATGTCTAAATAAGTTATGTTCCAAATTTGAAGTTGATTTAAAAAAAAATTGAAGTCCTTGTGAGATTTTATTTATGGTGTTATACCACAAATAGCCACCGGGTGCCATCCAAACTCCATTTAATTTTTTTTTTTTTTTTTAATTAAATTTAAAAAAAAAAAAAAATCTGTCACAAATGTCAAAATTTCTCTGTCAATATTAGTTCTATCACAAAATAACGACCAAATATGAAATCTTGAGACTCAGACCTTTCAGACAAAAGGATGGTCAAGATTATAAAAAGATTATAAGGATTATAAAAAGTTTTGATTCTAAAAGGCTACATTTTGTAATATGACACTTGACTCCATCCACTAATGGGAGGAGACCGCTAAAAGATTTTGAAGTTCAATTTCCATGGTAACGCAATGTCCGATTTCAAAAGTTTTCACAGGATGAATTTTGAGGTTTTAAGCTTTCGAATTATATATAATTTATGATGATTATTAAAATATATGTGATAAAGACAATTAAGAAAATTGCGCCAAACGGCCCACAGGTGGGCTGGTGACACTAATGAGGTTTAAAAGAAAAACTTACTGTTTTGAACAGTAAAATAAAATATAATATAATATAATATAATATAATATAATATAATATAATATAATATAATATAATATAATAATAGCAGACTACAACCTCCCTAGTCCCTACACACAACACACCACACTTAGTATACAGGCAAGCAGACTGTCTGTACTTCACATCACTTCACAGCACCCTTGGGAACACCGTGTCGAAATGTCCACGTCTAACATTGATGTATTTGCACAATTTACTTCAGAACTTGCTGTCTTTGTGGTCACACATTACATCAGAAATCCAACTGCTGCCAGTGACGACAGGAAATGTCTTTTACTTAACAAGCCAATAAGTGCCACTTAGACATGAGCATCAGTGTCACAGCATTACATTTATTCCTGAAACAAGAACAAGCTGTTACTGCTTACAGGAACATGTCAAACCATACAACAGTCTAATGGATTCTGACCTAACTTTATGTCAAATGTGATACTTTAATTGACCGTCTTATATCGCTAATAATTTATTTCAGAGTACAGAAAGAAATGTGTGGTGGCCCAAGTTGCCAAATGATGCAAGACGGCAGCCGTTGGGAGCATTTGCAAGGCAGCAACTGACTTCTCCCACCAGAACGCATGAGGTCAAAAAGAAATAAACGCTGAAACCCAAAAGAAACAGCGAGTCTGGACAATGACAGAGCAGTTCATTTATCAACGTCCTTTCCACATAAACACATTTTCACACACTCATACATCACCATGGATATGGAAACTGTGAAAACAGGCATGGCGCCTAAGACGTGTTGACCAGAATGCTTTACTAAATACACAGCTCACCGAAAAGTGATCCAGGAGAACTTCTGCCTGAGAAAAGACAAGAGAAAATAAAGATCTTCCCACAAACACACACACACACACACACACACCATCCTGAGATATGGCACGTGTTGCAGCAGGTGGTGTATCTTCGAAAGTACAAAAAAGGACATCGGTGACCAGCATTCTGTTGTTTTGCCACATGGTCCTGTCTAACCTGTTGAAGACCATGGATAATAGGAACAACACTTACACAGCTGACCCCATGTATCCTACAGATATGAGAACAGCTGGATAAATTGTGAGGGTGTAATTAAACAAAAATGGCACTGGTGGGCCTTTAAAACAGCTCTTTGGGGTAAAAACTTGATCAAAGCACAAAAACAGCCTGGAATCAGTCACACTTTGAGATCATTCACCTCTACCTTGTAAATGCAAAATATATCCATAACCTGAATCCCCTCAGCTAAAGTCAACTTTTATGAACCAATTCCACCAAAAGCTCCGTAGATTTCACTAGAATTTGACATATGTGTCACAAAACTTTCATTTAAAGGGACAGCTCACCCAAAAATGAAAATTTTGCCAGTAATTACTCACCCTCATGTCGTTCCAAACCCATAAGACTTTCATTCATCTTCGGAACACAAATTAAGATATTTTTGATGAAATCCAAGAGCTTTCTGACCTTGAATAGACAGCAATGCAACTAAACATTTTAAGGCCCAGAAAGGTAGTAAGGACATCATTAAAATAGTCCATGTGACATCAGTGGTTCAACCGTAATGTTTTGAAGCTATGAGAATAGCCTAATTTTGTGTGCAAAGAAAACAAAAATAATGACTTTAAGCCACCTTTAACGAGAGTACCATGAAGATGATGTTCTGAAGATGAACGAAGGTCTCATGGGTTTGGAACGACATGAGGGTGAGTAATCAATGACAGAATTTTCATTTTTGGGTGAACTATCCCTTTAAATCCATTCTGTAGAATTTTTGCTTATCGGTGCAAAAGTTGTGTAGTTTATTCCAGCCTTAAAGGGTTAGTTCACCCAAAAAGGAAAATTCTGTCATTAATTACTCACCCTCATGTCGTTCCAAACCCGTAAGACCTCCGTTCATCTTCGGAACACAAATTAAGATATTTTTGTTTGAATCTGAGAGCTCTCAGACCCTCCCATAGAAAAGCAAGGGTCCTTACACAATCCAGATCCAGCGTGATGACGTTCAACACAAGGCATGTGTTCAACGTCATCACACTGTATCTGGATCAGCGCTTGCGCCACCACGTGCTTGCATCATGTACTGTCATGAACGCATGTCCACAAGAGAAACAGTAGAGATGAAAATGTGGAATAAAATCATTATTTTTGTTTTCTTTGCGCAAAATGTATTCTCGTGGCTTCGTAAAATTACATTTGACAGACCGATGTCACATGGACTACTTTGTCGATCATCTTGGTACTTTTCTGGACCTTGATCGTGTAAGGACCCTTGCTGTCTATGGGAGGGTCTGAGAGCTCTCAGATTCAAACAAAAATATCTTAATTTGTGTTCCGAAGATGAACGGAGGTCTTATGGGTTTGGAACGACATGAGGGTGAGTAATTAATGACAGAATTTTCATTTTTGGGTGAACTATCCCTTTAAGTGAATATAAAGAAAACAATGTGGATTTAATTTTCATACAATGTTTCATAAGAGGAATTCAAAAACTTCCCGGCCTTGTATGTTTAACTCTTGGTTATTCCTCTTCTTCAAGTCAAATGAGCAGAAAAAAGCCTGTCTCCAATGTAAACCAGTAATAAAACACTGTAATAAGTCTGTCATTGCTAAGGAGGCCCAAACCAAGAGGCATTTCCCTCTCCAAACCCAAACTCCAGAGGAGGTATTTCACACAGTGAAAAAGAAACAACGGTAACTTCCTCTAAAGAAAAAAAAAATCTTTCCTTTTTTACCCTCTTGTTCTTTTTTCCTCAACTTTTAGGTGATAACATGCATAAAACATACATGAAACAAGAAAAGCAATGTTGGACTCATTTAGTGAAGGGGAATGTGACTTTTTGAGAAAGACAGTGGTTTTGTTTATAGTAAGCAGAGCAATCAGGCAATCTCCTCTCTTGAGTGAACCCAGTCAGCTGCCATCACAGCTGCTAACAGGCATCCTAAACCAACAACTGATGTGCTCAGAGATCTGCCCTCCCCCTCATGGGCCTAATGCATGCACACACACACACACACACACACACACACACACACACATTCTAACTGTCTGTTTGCAGCATGCATTCACTCCCCTCCCCCTGATCCTTCAACAAAGCTTCAGAGTTGAAGTTCCATCCAGAACAGGCACATAGGAGCCTTTGTCCCAGTTTCCCTCCACTGCGCCTGAATTAGGATAGACTCCGACACCTCAGGGCTCAGGAAAGGACATCTGAACAAGTTAACGAGAAAAGTATGACTAAAAGACAGTACAAATACTGTAAACAAGCACACATGCACACGTACACTATGGTTTGGATGATTAAAGATTAAACTTAAAATACAAAAAAGTAAATATAAAATTATATAAATAATAATGATTGTAATTAAATAAAATTATAGAAAATAAATATATAAATAATAATGATTATAATTAAATATAAAATTGTAGAAAATAATATTTAAAAACAAATTTATAATAATCTGAAGACAACTTTGCTAATTTTCACAGAGCTTGGTATTTCTACAATGTTGATAGTATTTGAAAATGAACAATGTATACTCTGTCTCCACGTTACCAGCCCCGAGAAACCCACAAAACTTAGTATCCTCAAAATGTGTTAGCAAAAATCTGTAGGATGACACAAAATACACTGAGTCATCCGGCTGACTTTTGCTATCAAATAAACAGAAATATCTGGGTAACATGAAGAAAGAGTCCACACTGATAATTTACATATACTACCAACATTTTAATAACAAAGCTGATTAATATCATAACAAAACAATACAAAGTCGGTTGAAAATCAGGAACGTTGTGCTTTAAATATAATTTTTATAGAAAATAATATAAAAATAAAATATCAATATAGTATACAAAAATATTGATTATAATTCAATATAAAAGTATATAACATTATGTAAAACTATTATAAAAACAAATAATAAATACAAAATTAAATAGAAAAATAAATCTAAAATATATAATTCAACTAAAAAAAAAAAAAAAAACATACAAAACTGTTGTCTTCATTATTTTAAGTTTTAAGAATGTCTAATTTTTTTGCAGTGCTGAGAGAAAAAATGAGTTAAAAAGCACAGAGACAAGCCTGTCCGCACTTAAGGTCACATTTCTATAAACACAGACAGACACTTGAGACATAGACACAATCCTTTATGTTCCTTCAAAAACTAGCTCTGTAACATGCCTATGGGCCATTAGCTGTGCACGTCTCAGCCATTTCTTTGCTGACGTCCAACAAAAACACATCAAGACACAATACAGACTTGGGATGAAGTTGTCGAATGTCATTCAGAAGGGCTTTTTACTGCCTTGTTAAGCTTCGTTTTGAAAAGCGCTCTGAATGACGACTGTTTCTCTTCTTGGAATCCAATAAAAGTCTACCACTCATAAGAAAAGAGAAGGTAAAGTCCTTTCCAGAGTTATGAGGGAGAAAGTTCACATCTGGGTTTCCTGCTGGGAAGTTCAAATGGTGAAGACCTCTTCCACTAAACCACAATCAAATGGATGGAAAATATCAGTGGTATTTGCTAAGGCTAGCATCTTTATTGCTATTGCCATTACTTAAACTATTAATTCTAGGGAAATACCTTTACATCATGATATTAGTCATTTGTCCATTTATAAAGCTCGGTTTAATCCTCAGGGTTTAGTCAGTCTATTTCTGTGTGTGGGCTGGAGAAAATGAGCGAAGCGAAGACATTTGACCATGTGTTCAATCTGGCAACTCAGGGTCAGGCAGCTGATGACATCATCAGGCCGCTGACAGCCCTCTGTGCCTGACACTGCTGACACCAAACACCCCAGAGAGCTCTTGGGCCGTCTGATTCCCAGCCTTACTGATAACACAATACAGAAGAACTGCTTTATGTCTGCCAAAGGCTTTAGACTGCAAAAACATGAAGAGCTGACAGAGTGACTTATAATATGTTGCACTGAATGTTTAAAAAAAAAAAAAAACAGATTTCAGAAGGCACAGGAGTCATAGCTGCTGTTAAACACCTGTTAGAGACTTTCATTGCTGTCAAATCAGCAAACCAGTCATGATCTTGACCTCTGACCCTACCGCTAACCCTGACAGCCGCTCCGTTACTGCAGAGATAGAGTGACATTCCAACGACAGGAAGTCTGTCATTCCTGTATATAATCACAGGAAAAAATGTGATTGTTTCCTTAAATTTTATCCTAGTTAATTTGGTAACCTTACTTTTTATTCTAGTCATATTATAATCGCACAATAGTTGTTCTATCTGTAATTCAAAAATTTCAAAGAATAAAATTGTGTGTGTGTGTGTGTGTGTGTGTGTGTGTGTGTATGTATGTGTGTATATATATATATATATATATATATATATATATATATATATATTAGGGATGTCAACGATTAATCGACGATCGAATTGCGCTTTTAATGTGATCCAAACTTTAAAAGTACATTAAAACAGAAACTTTAAAAACTTTAAAAAATTTATTTTGTATTGAAATGTAGTAACTAAGTCATGTTTAATTATAATTTCCTCAGATATAATTGTTTCATACCGGGCTCTGCACTTCGACAGGGCTTCAGGACACAAGCAGGACAGGTCTATAGGCTATATAGGCTTAGGCTATAATTCGCAGTTTAATTCATTTCCACACTCGACTTAATAATTTGTGGGCACTGTCTGTTTCATTAATTTGTTCCCTAGAAAACCCATGATTTAACTAAAATAAGGAAACAAATTAAGTCATAGGAACGAATTCTTAATTCATGGCCACGAAATCTTTCATTTCCCCCCACATGTTTACCACAATAAGAGAAGCGAAACAGTGATTAAAAGTGAATGACAATAAAATAAACCTGCGAAATTAGAGGGTGAGACGGCGAGCATTTGGGAAAAGAAACAATAAATATTATTAAATTCCTGGAAACTTGTGACCAACCGGCAGAACAGAACATAAAACCACGGATGGCTTTAAATGTACAGGAATCAAACAGCATGAATGCAAACGCATATTCATTTTACAGTCCTGCTACTAGCCTTTTATTTAGACTTAACCCCCTTTAATTCAGGTGAGAAAGCCTGGGTTTTGAGTGGCATTTGCACATTCTGTCATGCCGGTGAATATATACCACTGCAATAGATGCATTTCGCAGCATTAAGGTTAACGATTAATCGATTAATTGATCGTTTATTTAAACGACAATCGATCATGGAAATGATCGAATATTGACATCCCTAGTATGTGTATATATATATATATATATATATATATATATATATATTCTAAATAAAATTAATTTAATTAAAATACAGTAAAAAACAGTAATATTGTGAAATATTATCACAATTTAAAATAACAAATTTTATTTAAATATATTTTAGAATTTGATTTATTCCTGTGATGGCAAAGTTAAATTTTTAGCATCATTACTTCAGTATTTTAGTGTCATATGATCCTTCAGAAATCATTCTAACATGCTGATTTGCTGCTCAAGAAACATTTCTGACTATTATCAATGTTGAAACAGTTGTGCTACTTAATAATTTTGTGGAAATCATGGAACACTTTTTTCTAGAATTATTTGATGAATAGAAATTTTAAACAGCTTTTATGTAAAGTAGAAATGTTTTGTACAATTATAAATCTATTCATGGTGACTTTTAAATGTAATGCATCCTTGCTGAATAAAAATATTAATTTATTTTTGAAAGTCTGAACATCTAAAAAGCTGGTAAATAACACACTAAAGGGATAGTTCACCTACAAATATAAAAAGTATGTCATCATTTACTCAACCATGTGTTATTCCAAACTTCTATGACTTTTTATTTAAAGATATTTACAAATACTGTTTTTGCCTATACAATCAAGTCTATGAGATCCAAAACAATTTTTTAAAAATATTCTTTCGTGTTCCACAGAAGAACAGTTCAATTTAAATTTTGTCATTGTTTACTCACCTCTAAATTTATTTATATGAACTTTTTTTTTTTTTGGTGTTTGGTGAAAGAAAGTCATACAGCTTTAGAACAACATATGATGAATGATTAAAGCATGACAGAATGTTTATTTTTGGTCAAACTACCTCTTTAAGTTGAGCAACCAGTCGATTCTGAATCTCAGACGTGCATTAAAAAAAAAAGAGCATGTTCTACAATGTGTAACTCTATCGAAACAGCACCAAAAGCAGCTGAAAATATTGGAGAGGTTCAAATATCACTTACAGCACAGATGAAGCCCCAGTCAGCCTTCTAGCACCCCATTCATGATCAAAAGCGACTCGCCCTTTTTCCCTCGTCTGCTTTCCATCATTTTCTGATCTCCCACATGGTCCTGGAGTTTGAGGATGGGGTTGGATTTATACAGTAACAGAAGATTCCACAGCGGGTGTGAAAAGATATCCTGAATAAACCCTTTTGATACTGTGAGGCCTTTTGTTGTCATGAACCGAATTCAATCATTGCAGTGCCAGAATCCAAAGCTTTCCGAAGCTACAAACCTTTAAAACATTCTCTAATAGTTTGCATATGACCTCAAAGTGTCTTTTTGTAATTTAGAGTGATTAATATTGCAAATACAACCAATTAGAAATAAATACCAGCCCTGTTTAACACCACGTTGAGTTTCCCACATTCAAACAAAGGAACTAAGAGCTGTTGCACAACCGTTCCTCACAAACACCTGATATCCGCCTACCCAGGATGCACCTGGGCCAGCTGCAGCCTCGATATGCAACAGTTTGCAATAAAGCAACGCCACATTTTAGGCTTTCATTACCAGAGATATTAATACACCGAGTGGGACAAATTGAGGAAAGCACCACAGCAGTGCATGTCAAATCTCTGGAGGGAGTGAGTGTGTGCTTGAACATTCCAGCAGACTGACTAGCCCTTGACACATGGTAACAATTAAAGACGCTGTTATACGCGGAAAGCAGGAGGACACGAGAGAGAAAGAGGGAGACCATGTTTGCAAGAAAGACTGCTCGTTGTTGTTCAGAAAAAGAAAGCCTGACTTTTGGATGCTCTGGATGGAAATCCTTCTTTTCGTGGCCAAAGATTACATAGAGCTGAGTCCGGAGATAAACTCTGGGAGTCGACCAAAAAATATAACACGCAACGTTCACCAGAAACAATGTCAGAGGTGAACTAGCGGGGCAAATCGATAAAACCACTGCTACTTCTCAGTGTAGAGCAACAGAGGAAAGCTCCGGTTAATGGGCCAGGAAAGTGTTACATGCAGAGAAACAGAGCATGACTTGACAGAGATAAGTCGCTGTGCTGATAAGCCACTAAAGCACTCCAGGAAAACATGCTATGACTTCAATTTAAATCTAATGAAATTTATCCTCTGGGATACAACATGTCAATAGGGACTTCCTTTCACTTTGTCAAAAAGGACATTCAGAGAGACAGCCCAAGTGCTAAATTGTCACTACATCTTAGATCCACTGATCCTGTGCATGTGATTTTAAGTCTTTCAAATATAAACATTTAGTTTCATGGTAAATTTAACACTGTTATTGCTGTTCAATATCTCACAAGTCTGTTTATTTTCAAATGTCAAGGTTGAAAACAACATTTTGCTGAAATTGCAATTCTGAATGACTAACACTAACAATAATTATACTATAATAAAAATTTAATTTCATTAAAATATAAAATAAGTTCAACAAATGAAATAATAATAAACAAAATAAATATAAAATAATACAAATACTAAAAATATTAAATCACAAAGTGTGTTTATTTACAAATGTCAAGGTTGAAGATTACATTTTTGTTATATTTTAAGTAATATCTAATATAAATAAAACAATTCTAAAGACAAAATAATAAATTAAATTATCTTTAATTTATTGACCCGCAAATAAATAATATATTATTCATTTTACAGCAAATATTATGTAGCAAAAATATTATTGTAATTGACTAACAGCCTTTAAAAAAAAATAGATGTTGCTAAAATTAGCCATTAATCAAATTTTTGGCAGAGCCAGTGAAAATCCAAACTGTTGAAGTAGAAAAAAAAGCATCCTCAAGAAAAGGGGGACACTCATCCAATAAATTTTGTGAATCATGTGCTCATCATCTCTATCCCATGACTCACTCTTTCTCTCTCTTACTATCCAAAAGACCTCCAGCAACCCCCTCTGTCTCGGCTCTCTGGGTCTGTAGGACTATTTAAAGCACCTGTTACTAGATGGACCCCAGAACGCAGCTGTCTATCTATCAATCACTCACTCAGGGGCTAAACGCTGAAGATCCCTGTCCCAGGGCCATCATCACTTACACCCAAAACTCAAGGGTTTTCTGCTCCTATTTTTCCACAAACTGCTTGTTCACTACTTAACATGCAAAGAAACTATCAGCATTATTTTATGCATATTATGAATACTATATTTTGTATTTTACAAATGAAAAAAATCACTGATCCTGGTAAAGCTATATTTTATGCCCCTAAAGGGACATTTTTCAATGCTTTTGCATTCACTCACAAAACTTTTGCATTCTCTCACAAACTATTGTGCTCCCCTGAAAATTCGCTTGCAAACGTACTGAAATATAGTTTTTCCATCTCATATTATTTCCATCACAAAAGTTCCATCAGGAAAGTCACAAATTGAGTATTGTTATTGCTGTTCAGTCTATCACAAAGTCTGCTTATTTATAAATGTTAAGATTACAGACATTTTTTTCAAAGATTACATTTTGTTGAAATTGCAAGAATAAAGAATTTAATATAATAATAACAATAACAAAACTACTACTAATAAAAAATAAATACAAATAAAAATTTCAATAAAAATCAGCACAATGAAAAATAAATAAATAAATTACAAAAAAAAAGAAGCTTTCTTGCGCAAAATGTTTGTTCTCTTGCGAACATAAATGCAAAATTTCTAGGGGGAACGCAGTAGTCACAAGCAAATCACAAAGTTTTGCGAGAAAACAAAAAAGCATGGAAATCACCCCCCCCCATAAGAGATGGTATATTCTCTTATACCATCACCATGTCCCTTTATGTGCCCCGTATTACTTTTAAGGAACGGATGTAAATGTAAATCTATATATTCTCACAATTTCAGGTACATCTGCATGAGTGACTGAGTGCGTAGTGATAAAATAAATGAGGTGAGTGGTATTTCCTGTAGCGGCAGCAGGCCAACCCCCATGTGACACAGTTCACACACACATACACACACACACACACACACAGGGTTTCTTGGATGAGGGTGCGAGAGTTTTTCCTGCACCTCTGTCACCTTACACTCTTGCGTAAGGGAGTTCTGAGAGGCAGGTGCCCTTCTGGAAAGATCCATCTCATTGCCAACGACAGCCGGGCTGAAAGCACTGCTGTCATGTGCCAGTGTGTGAGACGGTTGGCTCCTTCCCCCAAACCCAGTAGGAAGCTCACATCTGCAGTCAAAGTCCAATCAAATAATCATTCAGTGTCTATCAATGGCTAAATCCAGTCTTTACTATAAACATACCAGCCTCACAACAGTAATAGGAATGAACGTTGCCCTTTTTCTGTTTTCTAACTGTTTTGAAAGAATGCCATGCTGCTAATTCCTGACACCCACCACTGAGCTATCAGAACAATATAAGGCTTTTGCCACTGCAAAAAAACAGTACTGACCCTAAAACAGATCCCAGAGTCATTTTAATGAAGCCAAGATGAAACAGCCATTGTACTTGACTTAGATGTCTGATGATATTTGGTGCATTAAAATAAAACATAATGAAGCTATCTCAGATCAGCCACATTTACAGCCTTTTGCTGATGTTGAGGCATTAGTTTAGTATCAGACTGTCAGTCCACTAAAAGTACTGGAATATATTTAAATACAAAGAAATATAACAGATAAATGCAACAAAAAAAAACAACTTCTCAAAATTTCTTTCTGACATATAAGGATACACTCTAATCAATGGTTATTTCATGCCTGCATGCCCTTTCCAAATGAGGTGGAACCACAAATCCATAATAACACTGATCCAGAGGTGAGTTTGGGACCGTGTCCCAAAGCCAAGGGGTACAAAATGCACCCCAAAATGTACAACTACTGTCCTAGGATCTCTTTTTGCCTCATATAATATTGAATATGATCATATCAACAGGAGCAGCTGATGTCAACAATAAAAATCAAATTAATGACAATTATATCTATAATTTAAGCAGTATATCAGCTAATATTCGGTCACTTTGAGATTATCTGCATCAGATGATTTCCAGCATGTCTACCATGTCAACAGAAAATGCACATATATTTAATGTGCATTCAAACAAACATCATGAAACTTTGATTCTTATTTGAATGAACATGCACTGTCTGTCATATGGACTGTATACAGGCCTAATATTTACTAGCCTAACATAGGCCTAATATTTACTTTTCAATGAAAAGTATTATAAAATGATTTAATGAGCAAATTATTATACACAAAAGGCAAAAATCATTCACATTTTTCATGGATAGTATGAGCTTCAGCTGTCCATTCAAAGAAGAAAAATAAGTGTGGGCAATCTAAAATAATACTTTAGAGCTTCCAAAATTATAACTAATGGAATTACAACAAATGAGAATCAATATTTACAGTTAAAATGGAAAACAGACCCATTATGATAGCTAATTATGAGTAGTTTGCGTGGTCTGACCCACTAATTAAGACTTGAGCCCCCCACAGAACGTTATAACAAACAATCGAGGTGGCATTGAAAAGTATGTTTTCTTTATAGATGTAAGTATACGTTTCAAGCTTTTCAAAGAACGTTTCACTAGCCACAAAAGTTAGATTACAAGTCACAGTAAACGCTCGCAAATTTGGAATGAGGAGGTAACCATAGCAACAATAAGCGTTCCGTTATCGAACTCTAGGCTACATCATTAAAATCACTTAATTAAAGATTTACACATCACAAGATTCTTTTTGTTTGTTCTAAATATCTTTAAGATAGTTACGGTTACCTAAACGGCATAGAATCGCAACAAAGCGCGTTTGTCACCGAGTTGAGCGCATATTTATGCAATAAAACAGCACTTACCTATAGAAACCAGTTTGATGTGTTCCCTTTCTAGAAACTCTAGCGCGACGGACACGTTCTCCAGCTTCATCTGCCTGAAATTGGGTCTGGCGTGGTACTTTCTGTACATTTTTTTCTGGCTGAGAACTTCCAGGAGCCCGATGAGCTTGAGCCCGTCGCTCAGGTCCTTCTGCAGGTCGTTGATCTTTTTGTTGAGGCATTTCAGGTGCTCGTTGCACCACCTGGTGAAGGTGTTCTGCTGGATCTTCTTCCAGGGCGCATCCTCCGCCAGGTCCTTCTCCGTGGCCGGCATCTCCTCGTCTCCGTCCTCCCCGTTGTCGGTGCCCTGGTAATACTGCGGCGGCAGCTGCTGGTCGTAATATGTATTATTGCTCATCATGTTTTTTTTTTCCGACGTTCTCGTGCCCCCCTTTATACGACAATCAGCGAGTTTTTACAACGCGAAGGGGAGTGGGACAGGCGCGCGCACGCTCTTCTGAAGGGGAAAAAAAGAAGGAAAGAAAACGAAAGAAAGTTTAAGAGTTGGACGAGCGTGCGAAGAGGGCAGGGATAGAAGTATTTCTTCGGACTCAAACCAGCTTTGAACTACTTTTAAAGAACGAACGGCTGCAGAGCGAAAGTTTTGCGTGAAATTTTAAATTCTTCCAGCCGCCACTTTTCAGAACGCCGTCAGAAAAAAAGTTCCTTCTTGTTTTATTCGCGTTCGAAATGAAAGGAAAGACGGGAAAAGAGACACGGCTTCATATACTTGAGTGGTTAAATGAAGCATGAGGCGCTTTAAAAATCTGAGACCCCTCCGGCAGGGCTCACACGTCAGTCTGCTGGATCTCCTGGTATGCTGCTGTCATCATGACCATATACAACTGCGAGACGGGTGATTCTCTAATCTGACCGAGATAGTGAGACCGGCGCCCGATTGGGCGAAGCGCGCAGCGGGGAAGGGGATTGGACAGACCCCGAGCGCCGCGACAGTTGTGACTGTCATTTTTATTTTTAGGAACCCCAAATTGGGTACGTGGGGGCTGGAGTTGCGCTAGTTGTAAAACTTGGGCTCTTTTTTAAACAATTGGGGCTGGAAAAAGCAAATGACAGCATAATTATGTCAGTGAGACATTTTAACACAGTATGCTAAATGCATATCAAAGCATACTAAGGAGAAGGGATGACAGGCTGTTTATTAATCAATTATAAATAGTTTGACAGTTTATTAATAAACAATATTATGGCTGCAGTTGACAAAACCTCTATTCCAGTCAATGAAGTCATAGACTGTAAAACATTTTTGTTAATTTTAGCTGTATGTGAGTCATTTTGTTACCTGTATATGTTACAGTTCTTAACTACGTCATTAAACTTATACCTGTGTTACTCTAAAATGCACTTTAGATAAAAACAAATGTCAAATGCATAAAAATGTGAATGTAAATAAATCTCTAGTAGCCATGCAGCTACAACAAAAACAGAGCACATGAACACTTTTTACATAAAATTCAAATGTGTTAGTTTGTGAAGGGTGTGTATTATGTTTAAAACAAAGATTTTCAGAGTATGTTTTTACAAGTTATTCTACTTCAATGTGTTACATTATGTTTCTTTGTAATTAACAATTTCTGAGTGAAAATTATTTCTTTTGCTACAAAATTGTCCAATTTTTTCAGTGTATCAAGGTAGCATGGACAATATCATGGTTTTACGGTACTTTGTTTACAGTGTAGTCATCTAACCTGCGCTTTAAAAAAAATGCTGAGTTGTTTTAACCCTTGTTTGGGTCAAACATGGACAAACCCAACCACTGGGTTAAATTTTTTAATTCAGTTTTTAAACCCAACGGCCTAAACATGGGTTACAACAACCCTGCCTTTTTTCTTTTCCTATTTTTTTTTTTTTTTTTTTTTTTTTTGAGTGTGTGCAGGGTTTCTAAATGTATTCTGTTGGCTTAAAAATCAGTTCAAATGTGCGGTTGATGAAACACATTAAATATGTATTATTATGCAGTTAGATGCTGCATGGAGTTACAAAAGTGTAAGAACAACCTTCAATGACAACAGAGGTCTGAATGTTAAAAAGCAAGCACCATGTAGAACTATTTTACATTTTATGCATGATGAGGATTTTAATTTAGCTTTGATTAATTTGGCACTAAAATATGATTAATGATTGTATTAAATGAGTTTAAAGGCATATTCTACTTTGAGGCTATGGATTATTTGATTATAATACACAAGGCAGACCGGGGCTAGTTTAGTGTTTGTGCCATAAGACTTTAGACTCAAAACCTTATTGTTACAGAGATATGGCCATATCATGTAAACAATAATGCAATTATTTCAACCCGTTTACAAACCAGTTTCTGACCTCAGGTCGCATTGCTGTCAAATGTCACAACCTGGAAGCTTGTATCATTTGACATGTTATACACTCTCTCTGTGTGTGGTTTAAACATTTTTTGAAAATATTACAAACATCTAACACAAAGTTATGCTATAGAATAGTCATACGACTGAACTCATTACAATAACACACTGTGAGATATTACAGGTGTGTACGGAAATGTATATACAGTAAACGTGTAACAGTAAGACAGAATGACTTCTTGTAATTCAGTGTTTGCTCCTGTGGTGAACTATGACTAAACCTTATACAGGCATATGGTTCAGTATTACTGGAAAAGTAAGACCCCCATGGACACCCTGTTTTATGTCATACACAAAAATTCTAAAGAACATAAATTCTAAAGAAACCTCTGACATGCAAAATCCAGAAATAGAAGAGGTTCATATACTTACAATGAAGTCACAGGCATGACTCAGAACCTCAGCATGCTTCGATGTGAACTGACAAATAAAACAAATGTGAATGTCAGAAGAAAGACTAGATAAATGAAGTGGGACATCTGTTCATCATTTAGTGAAAGCCATGGATATCAACCCACGTTATGATTCAACAACAGCCTGAAACAAAAACAAGCTAAAAGCAGTTCACTGATCTGACAGAAATAAACGAGCACACATATTGAATCACGATGCTCTGGATAAACTACTTTATTAGTTGCTGTTCATTTACAAAATATACATGGTTACCAAAATACTTCAAATTGCATTATTATTTTTTTTAAATAAATGCCTGTTAAGGCAAGACAACATGTAAACATGTCAAAGACACTGTACAGAACAGTTACAATTACACAACCACATACAGACACAGCAGCATCGCCACAACGCCACATACCGACATCTCCATACATCTATCATCCTCCGGTATCCAGTAAAGCGCCATTTACAGATGGATTTCTAATGAATTTGTTAGTCTTTACAATTTGCAGTTCTCTCAAAAACTGGAGTGGAAACTTACAGAATGTACTTAAAGGAATAGTTCACCTAAAAATGATGTGGATGAGTTTGTTTTTTCATCGGAAAAGATTTGGAGAAATTTAGCACTACGTTACTTGCTCACCATTGGATCCTCTGCAGCGAATGGATGGAGTCCAAACAGCTGATGAACACAGCTTTTTACTTCACAAGACCATAATTGATCGACAACAGTCGCACTTTTGGATTATTGTCATGTTTTTATCAGCCGTTTGGACTCTAATTCTGACGGCACCCATTCACTGCAGATTATCGATTGGCGAGCAAGTGATGTAATGTTACATTTCTCCAAATCTGAAGAAACTCTACATCTTGGATGGCCTAAGCCCTGATGGTGAATACATTTTTGGGTGAACTATTCCTTTAAATTAAAGACAACATGACATTCAAAATTCATTAATAAAGTGAATCCTTTTATGTAATAGTTCATAAGGAGAAAGCCTGGGCTTTTCAAAAGTTGACATTTACTCTGATTGCATATTTGCAAATATTCTGGACAATTTCAAATCATAACGGTGTCATCCACAGCCAAAGCAACGGAGTGAAGAGATAAAATAAATTAAGAGAACACAAGTGACATTGGTCTTCATCTTCAACACAGAACAAATGCAAAAAGTTTAAAAACTTGGTAAATTTGGATTTGGTCAAATCATGCAAACTCTAATCGTACGAAATTGTCACAGGAGCTAAAATCTACCACTGGTTTCTATCACTCAGCATGCAGAATCTACTTCCACAGACATGCAAATACACAATCTGTACATATTACATCACTTACAAGTGCTGAGTGGAAGAGTAAAATAAATTTGCTCCTTCTGATGTGAAAGTTTTCCTATTCCATTTCATCAAAGTAACAAACCTTCTAATGCAGTGCAGGACAAATAGCATGTTTATTTCAAAGACAAATCACTGTGTAGCATGCACTGTCTCATAGAAATTCAGCTGACCATTGAAACATTGAACATTCAGTTGTGCTACCACTGAGTTCTGAGTCTATCAACGGGATAGCAGAAAACGGCACTGGAACGACCTTGGGATACTGCAGATATTCCCAAACACTGAGACTCAGCAACAACTAATGCCAGGTCTTAAAACCACACTACAAAGATCACTGCTACAGCGCTAGTCAGCTGTCTACAAGCACCTATGTCTACTATGATTTAGTCACTTTGATATGAAGTCTACTTAGTGCGGATTGTTGAAAATGACACCAAAAGACATTAGGTGAAGACAACTTGTGTGTATACCAGAAACGATTATATAGCAATAGATACTGTAAAGATAAAGTCATAGATTCTGTTCATAACAATAGGCTTAACGCATTCATTTACTAGAATTATTACATGATGGATATGAGTTCAGTGACACTATTATTAATCTTCATACAGGAAGGTATGTCTGTAATAGTCCTCATCCACACAAAGACCTCAAAATTGTGATCTCTGACGTGAAAAGCTACATATAAGTACATATTTCTCAGTTTTAAATGTCTTTAGTGAAATATACATAATTTAAGACAAGTTTCTTATCATTATAACTTTTTTGGTGAAAGGCAGTATGGAAGTTTCTGCTTCTAGCACTATTATTAGCTAGATAATCAATTCATGCTATTTATTTATGCTACAGATTTGAATTGCATTGTAAGAAACATGTTTGTTATGGTTTTCTGTAAAGGTTTATGACAGTAGTTCTCAACTGGTTTTTACACTGACATCGAGTGCCATCCAAATACAATACTAAAATATTTTTTTTTGTATTTAAAAAAATGTCAAACATTAATATTAGCGTGAACTGCATAGGTCCAATGATATGCATGATATGATTTGGGAAGATTTACTGACAACAAAAGATATGGAAAACATTTCAGGTCTTATTGTGCATTTTTATAAGCTTTTTCATTTTGCTACAGTATTTGAACTTTATTTTAGGATTGTTCTTCCTGAAATAAATGCCCTGCAATTTATTTTTGGGTCCAGGCACCAGTTGAGAACCATCAGTTCATGACATTTTGTTCTTTCTGTAAAAATGTTCCAACTCTGTCAGCTTCCTTGCAGAGAAGAGATCGTATAGACATACAAGTCATCTGTGTTTTGTCATTGCAAACATGCAAAAAAAAAAAAAAAAAAAAACAGCAAATAATCATCAATGCATTGTGGAATTACAGTAGATCTGTGCTTGTTCATTACAGTTCTTTTAGTGTTCTTTTAGCTTATACATTATTCAACACTTGTATAAAAATATCTATCACTCTTTAGCATCATTTATCAATCTACAAACACAAAATCAATCTACAAATTTCATGTCTTGGAATAAACGATTCAGATACAAAAATATCTGTAAGTTTAAAATAAGCACGGTTACCTGTTGGAATAACCTTAACCCACCTGGAATCTTCAAACTCTGGATTTTTTTCGCCAAAATTAATGTACAAATGACAAATAGCATGCATCACGTGAGTATTCTCCTTTGCTAGCATACAGTGCCTTGCGAAAGTATTCATACCCCTTCATTTTTTTCATGTTTTGTTATGTTGCTGCCTTATGTTAAACTGCTTTATAATACTTTTCTTCCACATCAATCTACACTCCATACACCACAATGGCAAAGAAAAAAATTGGTTTTTAACATCTTTGCAAATTTATTAAAAATAAAAAACTTAAATAATTCCATTGCATAAGTATTCATACCCTTATCTGGGACTGTTGAAATTTAGCTTAGAAGCATTTATATTGCTTGTAGATGTTACTACACTTCGAGTGATGTTAACCTGTGGCAAATTCAATTGAATGGGTATGATTTGGAGGCACACACGTCTTAATAAAAGGTTTAACAGCTGATAATGTATATCAGAGCAAAAACCAAGCCCTGAGGTCAAAAGAACTGCCTGTAGAGCTCAGAAACATGTCTGTGTCAAGCCAAACATCTGGGGAAGAGTTCAGAAAAGATTTCTGCTTCATTGAAGGGTCACAGAAGCATGTAGTCTCTGTTACCCTTAATGGAAGAAGTTTGAAACAACCAGGACTCTTCCTAGAGCTGGCCTCCTGGCCAAACTGAGCAACTGATAGAGAAGGGCTTTGGTTAGAGTGGTGACCAAGAACCTGATGGTCACTCTAGTTGAGCTCCATGATCATATGTGGAGACAGGAGAAATCTACAGAAGGACAAACATCACTGCAACACTCCACCCATCTGGGCTTTATGGCAGTGTGGCCAAACTCAATCCTCTCCTCAGTGAAGACACATGAAAACACACTTGGAATTTGCAAAAAAGCACCTAAAGGACCCTCAGACTGTGAGAAACAAGATTATCTGGTCTGATGATCCTCAATTCCAAACATCATGTTTGAAGGAAACCAGCTCTGCTCATCACCTGCAGAGTACCATCCCAAAAGTAAAGTGTGCTGGTAGTAGCCTCACACTGTGGGGCTGTTTTTCAGCAGCAGGGACTGAGGGACTCATCAGAGTAGAAGAGAAGCTCAATGCACCAAAATATAGAAATAGCCTTAATGAAAACCTAGTCCAGAGCATTCAGAACATCAGACTGCGCAGAAGGTTCACCTTCCAAAAGGACAATGACCCTAAACACACAGCAAGAGTGGCTTATAGACAACTCTGTGAATGTCCTTGAGTGGCCCAGCCACAGCCTGGGATTGAACCCAATAAAATATTTCTGGAGAAACCTGAAAATGTGTCTGCCCCCATCCAACCTGACAGAGCTTGAGAGGTGAAGAGGTGAGGAGAAGAATGGCAGATAATTGCCAAATGCTGATGAGCAAAGCTTGTCGCATCAAACCAAAAAGATTTGAGGCTGTAAAGGTGCTTCAGCTAAATATTTAGTTAAGGGTATGAGTACTTATGCAGTGTACTTATTTCAGTTTTTTTATTTTTAATAAATTTACAAAGTTGTGACAATTCTGTTTTTGCTTTGTCAATATGGTGTATGGAGTGTAGATTGATGTGGGAGAAAAAGTAATTTAAAGCAGTTTAAAATAAGGCAGCAACATAATAAAACGTGAAAAAAAATGAAGGGGTATGAATACTTTTGCAAGGCACTGTATAGAGAAGTACTGTACAGTTAACTACAGAGTTTTTGAGTTAGAAACCAAAGAGAACATGCCATGGTCGAAAGTGAAAGAAGTTCTCGGTTATTGAACCTAAACACAAAAGATTCTGACAATATTGATACTTCAGTACGTAATTATTCAAAATGGGAAGATCCAGGAAGATTTAATAAGTACTGCATGCTCCTACCTAATCGAAAAGCAATGAAGCACAAAGCAATATGCTGCATCCAAAGCATTGATGATGAAGAATGGTGTCCTCTTCGGTCCCCAAGAGATCGGCAAACTGTTTATAGAGGTAAAATGTGCAAATGTTCTATCGCAAAGTGATAAGGCAAATAGTTTTGGGAAAGAAAAAACAACTGATGAAATGGAAAGCGGGGAGTCAGACCAATCAGAAGCCCTCGGAGTCGTCCTCCATTCTGACCGTTTAATACCCACAGCATGGCGTCAGTGCTTGTAGCACTGCTGGTCGAAACAGATATGATTGTCTACAAAAGCAGAGCAAAGCAGCTGAAACAGCAAACAACCAGCATCACAATGCACACCAAAAAGCGCCATGTTTGGAAGTCATGTGTTATTGTGTTCCCGTATGTCCCAGGCGAGTGATGGTTTTCAGTTCCCATTGGTGGTTAAGTGTGGTCGGGGTGATAGAATTGTGTACCATGGGCAGAGGGGGATGATGAGGTCACTTCCTGTCCAGTGCTCAGGCCAGAGCTCTGGTGAAACAGGGGATGAGAACAACTGCTGCTGCTGCCACCGCAACAACCATCACCAGGTTCCAGTCTCCCTCACTCTCCTGAGGTCAATGAGAGGAAGAGAAGACATCAGAGGGCAAAGGTCAAGAGAAGCAATATTTACAATTTTATATTTTTACTCTTATTTAATCTTTGTTAATATTATAATTATAGAATAGAACTTTGATACTAGCTGTTTAACAGTTATTGGCATATACATTTACTTTTTGATATTTTAATGATATATATATATATATATATATATATATATATCCAAAATTGTATATATTAATATTAATTATATTAGCCATATATTGGTCAATTATACAAGCCATATATATTTTACTTTTTATATTTTGAAATTTTATTGATTTATAATTCAGATTTTTACCTCTGAGATATACTGTATATAAGGTCGAGAGAAGTCATAAACAAAATTGTTGATATTTTTTGCTCTTGTATTATTCTCCTTTATAACTGATAATATTACTGATATTAGTCATAATTTTTTAATTTTGATATTTTAATGATATATAATTTTGATTGTACCTCTGAGCTTTTTTAATGAATAATTTTGAATTAGATAGATAGATAGATAGATAGATAGATAGATAGATAGATAAAAAAAATCCAAAATTAAATACATAATAATATTAATGATATTTTAATTATTATAATTTAGTATTATATACACACAGAATTTTACAATTTTAGGCTGATAATATTTTGTGTATCTCTGATTTTGTAATTTACACATTTAAATTTAAATTACAATTAAAAACGTTCTCTTCCAACTTTCATTAACTTTAAAATCCATGTACTTTTTTTTCTAACAAAGAGGCTTTGATGTTCATATCTCATCTTGGCATTCACCAAACTGAAACAGGTGCAAACTTACAAATTTCAATGAAACTGAAACACAAACCAGAGTTTCAACATTTTTCTCTGGCTAGGAGACAGTGAATGAGGCTACAGAGTTGATGTGGTTTTAAATGAACCTTCTGAGGACTTGTTGTTTATTTCCAGTCATCTTCTGTAATAGCGCTGGACTTGAGAGCTAAATATACCCATCCAGAAATGTGGAGAGATACAAAGCCAAGAGCAATGACCCAGTAAATACTCCAATCACTGTCACACACGTTCTCCTTTACATACTCTATTACTCTCTCTCCATCTGGTGTTGTGAGATTGGCAGTGGAAACCACATGACTGTCCAGCAGAATCAAAGAACTGTGTAAGTGTGTGTGCGTGTGGCTCCGGTCGGCGCCGCTGGGCAACAGAACTGTTGAAATCAGAGTTGTCTCATACATTTGGCTGGGATAATAACGTTCGGAAATCTCAGAGGATGTCTGAATATGACTTGATTTTTGATGGTGCCAAACTTCCTGACTGAAGAACATAAGAAATGTCTATGATGCACAAATTCTGCTGTCCAAACTACAAAAGCACAATCTAATTTGGCAATGTTCTAAAAACAAGTCAACCCCCTTTGGGAACGGGATGTTTTTTATGATTTTTCTTTATACAGGATTACGTTTACTCAAAGAATTGACCCATTTTTAACGTACTTTATCCTGAATGAGGGTTTCTGTTTTGTTTAGGGAGGTTTTAAACCACTGAAAAGACATGAATAAATGCAACAATATGTTTTTTCAGAGTAGTTAACTGGAAAACTATGTTTGTGAAACAATGTGCACATCCATAAAAGGCCCTCGTAAGGAATCAGTGTCCAATGGGCAAACAGGCTTGTTTAGCATGACAGTTGTGACCATTCACTAAGGCTTATAAAAAGTGACATTTTGACCAGGATAAAGATGAGTTTCACAATACAGAAGGGACAAAAAGGCTCGTCTCTGGACTCTTAGAGAAAAAAAGGCAAAGCCATACCTTTCCCCCTTTAGGACAAGAGCTCCTTCCAGCAGCACCATATCAGGCCCATTATTACAACCATTCCTATGAAGGGTATGGAGAGAATAGGGCACTCAGACGAAGGAGTGGAGCTCTGAGGAAAAACACAGGGGGTGCAGGGATGGAGAGAGGAAGAGGAGGAAGAGGTGGTGAGAGAAACAAAAGAAAAAAATGACAGACACTCAAAATAAGGTCATGATTACACATGGGAGGTTTGTGCACATGTGGAAATACAGGTAAATAAAACATGGAAAATAATAAAAACGTAATACAGAGAAAGAATGAAGAGTGAGAGGATGAAAGGGAGAGAACACAACCAGATAGAACGATAGAACGATAGATAGAACAATAGAATGATAGATAGATAGATAGATAGATAGATAGATAGATAGATAGATAGATAGATAGATAGATAGATAGATAGATAGATAGATAGATAGATAGATATGCCAGCAGTTTATCAGGAATCATCAAATTTGTTTGGAATTTGATATAGTTCAGTGTGCGTCGTGAGCGTATGGGTGTTTATGGTATGTTTATGTAGGTGTTCGATGGTTAGAAAGCAACAGAACGAAGCGATGAAAGACCACGGGGGAGCAGGGAGACAGGAAAATACACCGAGATTAGATACACAGCAAAGATGGTTAAACACAAAATGGAAACCTTGCGCTCGTTTTGACCCTCCGGCTGATAAACACAGAGCCAAGGTCGCCATCTTGGCATTTAAAGATCCTTGCCCACACTGCACAGCCAGCCCACTGTATTAAACCAATGTACTGGGTTAAATCTGTCGACAGTATCTGGGACATGTTGTTGAATACCACAGAAAATAATTCTGATTCATCCTTCAGTTTGTATAAACAAACAAATCAAACATGTTGAGAGAGAGAATTGAGAGAGAGTTGAGAGAGTCTTTCCCTCATATGGAATATGTACTTGAAATCATTTAGAAGTAATGAACTACCCTTCCCATAAATCAACATGAATGATAATCAAATCATTAGAACATATAACACAGAATTATTTATGATTTTATTTATTACTTTATCATTTTTTATTTTATTTTATTTACCAACCAAAATGGAAATTAAAATTTTCATTTAGCTAAAACCTGAAACTGAAAATAAAGTTTCAGTATTGTGTGTTTGAAATATACAATGTATAAATATACAATGTCGGCCCTCCAAAACTATTTTAAGTTTTTTTTGCAGAATATTTTTGGTTGTTGAAATTTCAGTGCATAACTATACAAAACTACTGACTAATAGTATAAAAACAACATATTTTATTGCAAAATATTCAATAAAAATTATTTATTGCAAACCAACACGCAAAATATTCAAAAATGTATAATATATGCAAATATTTAAGTAGAGTGTAGGGAGAGTGACTCGATTACATTATTCACAATGCTTTATGGGAACAACACTTTACATTGCAACAGTGACTTCTCTGATTGGTGGATCTTTGTTTTTCTTTTATAGGCAGTACAATTGTTAAATTAAAATGTTGCAGTTAATTAAACATATACATTTAAACAAAGTGACTTTTAACTAAACATTTTTCTGAATTACTTCTGGAACCTGACTGTTGTCCTCTAGAGTTTTCTGTGATATTCTCTAGCATATTACAGATTCTGTCGATAGAGCTCCTTTTGTATTTAACCCAGAACATTCCTTTAAGGAATCATGGGAATTGTAGGCGGCATAACAGTGTGAGTGAGGGGTTAACCACACAATTAAAGTGCAACTATGAAGGACGGATGATTGACATGGGACACGGTACTCAGACTGGACAGACTCTTTGATAGGAAAAAACCCTAATTATTATTTCTGTGGCTTGGAAAAACTCATTCTAAGAGCTTGTTGTTAGACAGTACAGGGGTTAGAAAGACCTCTATGTCAGTGCACATTGTACACACACAAAAGCTTGATATGCTACAGTGGATCGAGAAAACTAGCTAGACACATTAGCTGCTAAAGGTTTGACACACACAAGATGTGAAAACACACACAGCCCAGAATCAATGTGTGTAAGGGCAAAAAGCAACCCAAAGTAAAACATACACACTCGACCGAAAGTGGTTTAGTTAGACAGGATGCGCTTTGAAAGACAAAGCTGTTGGACAGATGGTCACTTCAGCGGTGGTTGACCCCACATGCAAAGCGTTAATCATGTACAGAGCATTTTCAAACGCTGACAAACATGGAGGTCGATGGAGTCATGGTGTCATTCTGTTGATAATATTTCGCCCTACTTGCTGTGTGAGTAATGTCTGTTTGTTTTCAGCATGTGAACAGTACAGTGATTTATTGGAGGTCACATTTTTACCCCAAGGAAGTTCACATGTTCACTGTCTGAAGTTCTAGGGTGATGGCTCTTGTGGATTTGGAAGAAAGCAGTGCGTCATGACTGATATCTGACCCCCTTTAAGACCCCTCACCTGAGCCTTCCTCCCAGCCAGCCGATCAAGCTCCGCCCTACAGTGCAGAAGCTCCGCCTCTAGCTCCGCTCTCTCCCTCTGGCTGCTCTCATACAGCCCCTGCAGTTCCATAAGCTCTCCTTTTAGTCCCTCACACTAAAAGAAGGGAGAGATACAGAGACATAACAAATGACAGAGGACAAGTGATTAGATTCACTGAGTCACAGGGAGAGTTTTAGCTTGTGTGGCAGAAACAAGTTGACTAAAACTCATTGTTTAATCATTCCATTATTCAATAGAGGACAGAGGAATTAGATTTTCTTTGTTGTCACACTTGTCAGGATTTTTCAGCGATATTTCCCTCAAGGTCAAGTTGTTGAACAACTGATTGCAAAATAACTAGATATTTTGCTAGCATCAAGTATTTGGCTCACATTTTTTATCAATAGCGTGACAGATGGTTTTGTTTGACAACTGTTGTGACTCAATTTTCCCCATACCGAGAGTGGAGAAGTGGAGAATAATTTTCATTAGTATTTGTGTTATTAAATCATTTTTAAAATATGAAAAAAAAATTCAATTATCAGAAATCACATATATGTGTGTGCCTTTCCAAATCATGTCCAATCAATTTAATTTACCACAGGTGGACTCCATTCAAGGTATAGAAACATCTCAGCAATGATCAGAAGAAATGGGAAGCACCTGAATGGTCCATGTACGATGCGTTCATTCGTTTTTTGATTTAAAATTGAAAAAAGAAACATGAGAAAACGGCACCATTTTCTTTTTTCGTTTTTTTCCAAAAAATGAAAAAACAAGAAATCACTTTGATTTGCCGTTTTTACATTCAGGGGTAGAAAATGGATAAACAGCTTGAATGTTCGATTTCCACGTGTGGGAGGGAATTAAATGCCCCTTTTCACTGATTGGTCAAGCAAAAATGAAACGCTGCTGTCATCATGTCGTCTTCAGTACTGTGTAACAGAATAAGAGTCCTCCGCTGTTAAAGCGTTTATTGCAACTCCTGCATGTCTCTCTCTCTCATCAAACAACCAGATTTCTGGTGTCAAACAACCAGATTTCATCAAACAACCAGATTTCTATGTAGGCGATTTCTTGTTTTTTAATTTTTTTGAAAAAACGAAAATGGTGCCGTTTTCTCATGTTTCTTTTGTCCATTTTAAATCAAAAAACGAATGAACGCAACGTACACGGACCCTGAATCCGTGTATCATTCGTTCATTCATTTTTTGATTTAATATTAAAAGAAGAAAAATGAGAAAACGGCTTCTTTTTAGTTTTTTTTCCAAAAAAAAAAACTAAAAACGAGAATTCAGCTTAAATTTTCGTTTTTCGTTCAGGGGTATAAAAATGAATAAACAGTTTGAATATTCAATTCCTACATGTGGGCGGGAATTAAACGCCCCTTTCTGCTGATTGGTCAGCCAAAGATCAAACAGTGCCGTCATCAGTTCTTCTGTAGTATCACGCAGCAGAATAATAGTCCTCCGTTGCTGCAGCTGTACGGATTCTTAATGCATTTATTGCAACTACATTTCATCTTTTTTGAACAAACAGACTAATGAATAGCTCAACACAACTCGTACCGGGGCAGAGTCTAGACAGGGCTTTCTTCTGTGTAGACCAGCAGTTCTTAAAGTGATAGGGGGTCCGTGAAATAATTTGCAATAGCCTTATTTCCAGACTGTAAAGTCGCTTTTTTATCATGATACATAGGCCTAATGTGATTTATTCCAAAGTGACTTATATGATGCATAACATCAAATAATCTAAATGAAACCTATTAAAAGACAAGTATTCGCTGTGGTTCATGTTTGTGGCATGCGCCAGAAAGATGCTCAAGGACACCGAGGCGTGCTAAAGCAGCGCATTCTGTTGTTCTCTTTATTTTTCTACAGGCATGACATTTTGTAGTTATTTTGAACGTAACGTTACACAAATAAAAACAAGCATTTTACCATATGACTATAAATGACAGAGTATTAAGTTATTTCCCCTCAATAGGGAAAAAATCCAAGTGAACATCAATCAGTACTTAATATTAATTTAAACTGCATATTTAAACTGCTTTAAATAGGACTGCTGTTTATTTCCTGTGCGCTTCAATACTGCTCTGTACTTGACTGTAGTAGCATCTGTCTGCTTATTGAGTTTATTTAATCTATCGCAATTTATTGGAACTGTGTGAACAAGAGTAACTACTCACCTTAATGCTGTTCTAAAGGCTTATTACTTAACACAAAAATGTCTGCTCGCACTTGCCAATTTAATGGCAGAGAATGGTGACTTTAGGTTTTGTTTTTTGTTTTTTTGAAGCGGATGCATATCTGTAAAATAAACCTATGCATCTCGTGGTGTATATTCCAAGCATTCTGAAAGTATACTGTGGGTTTGGTGAGAAACAAACTGAAATAGTAAGTTATTAAATTTTATGAAAATCTTGCGTTGCAGTCCTGTGTGCGAGCTCACGCTGCGCACAAGTGCATATCCTTTTGAGATATCAATTATAATCAATTTTAATAAAACACAAGACTATAAAATTCTAACAGTAAGCTATTTAATATCTGTTGTTCTCCGTCAGTCAGAATGACAATTCTTGCGTGAATATTATAGGCCTATATATACCCAAGCCAATTTATTGTTCTTTCCTTTTTGTCTTAGTGTTTAAAATATTTATTTTGAAATGAATGAATGAATGAATGAATGAATGAATGAATTAAACAAACAGACTTACTGGGTGAGCAGGGTAGGCTATGACAGCTGTCAGATCATACCCTGCCATGCCCAGCTGATGCAAAGAATAGAATTTATATCCAAACAGAAGAAAGCCCTGTCTAGACTCTGCCCTGGTATAAGTTGTGTCTAGCTATTCATTAGTCTGTTTGTTTGATGAAAAAGATGAAATGTAGTTGCAATAAATGCATTAAGAATCTGTACAACTGCAGCAATGGAGGACTATTATTCTGCTGCGCGAAACTGCGGAAGAACTGATGACGGCACGGTTTATCTTCAGGCGACCAATTAGCAGAAATGGGCATTTAATTCCCGCCCACATGTAGAAATCGAATATTCAAGCTGTTTATTCATTTTTCTACCCCTGAACAAAAAACAAACATTTAAGCCTAATTCTCTTTTTTTTGGGGTGGGGGGGGGGACATGAAAAAGGCGCCGTTTTCTCATTTTTCTACTTTCAATATTAAATAAAAAAAATCGAATGATACACGGATTCACCTGAGCTAAATTTCAAGTGTTGTTGCAAAGGGTCAGAATACTTGTGTAAATGTGATATTTCAGTTTTTTCTTTTTAATAAATTTACAGACATTTGTAAAATAAAATTCTGTTTTCACTTTGTCATTATGAGGTACGGAGTGTAGATTAATGAGAAAAAAAATGAATTTAAACAATTGTAGTATCAGGCTGCAACATAACAAAATTGAAAAAAGTTTTATTTTTATATAAAATGTTTTGTATTTATATATATAAAACATTTAAATAAACACATCATTCATTTAATTAAGACAAATCTCTTAAATAATGTTGCTCTATGAGAAAGTAAATTTAAAATGAACCACATTTTTTGATTTAATCCATTTGAACCAAGTAATTGATTGGAGTTTATTGGAATTTACTGGAATTTTAAATTTTTCAGGTGACTACTTTGTACCAAAAATGATCCAAAAACATTTAAAATTGACAATGCACTCTAAAGTTCAAACATCTGTTATTTGGCCAAATGGGCAACTAATTCTATCACTAGTGTACATTTCAGACATGCTGTACCTCTCTCTGGACCTGTGATGCTTTCTCCTCAGCCTGTTTCAGCTGGTCTCTAAGGGAGAACACCTCTGAAAACCCTCCACTCATGCCCGTCGGAGTGACAGGTTTGCCCTCAAACGAGATGTTCTTTTGGGTATAAGCATCCACCCATTTCCCACCTCCTACTTCCAATGTGCTGACAAAACCCTCGGCCGTCAACTCCTTCTCTACATCTTTTTCTGTGTCATTTTCTCCATCATTCTGCTCTACTTTCAGTGCCAGGAATGAATCAGCTGAGCTGTCAGGATAGAAGCAGGAAATGTACAGTACATTTATTATAGATAGATGTAAATGTTGTGGTGCATTTTTTAGTGTATTACTAATGTACTTGAACTTGTGAACTCTTGCTGCACTCTTTGCAGATTAGCTTCATATTGTGACTTTGATTGTGTGTGTGTGTGTGTGTGTGTGTATGTGTGTGTGACAGCCGCACTGCAGTACTCATCACTGATTCATTCTCATAATCATTTATTCAAAATCTCAAAAACTCTTTGGTTTCTCTCCCTCATTCACTCTCTTAGTTTCTCACAGTGCTTAAAAAGCCTTTACAGTAAACACATAAATGTCATAGAAAAATAAATTACATAAAATAAAATAAAAAAACTTTAGTTATTAAAATTAATATTTAAAAATAAAAAATAAATGCACATAACAAACCCCATTAATCAGAGAAGAGAATTATGCTAGTAATTGTTTTTTTCAGTCCTGTTTTGACATCAGAAATGTGTGTGTTTGGGCAGATTTACGACTCAAATCAGACAATTTATTGAGAGATGCATTAGAATATCAAACTGTGCCTATGAAAAATTATATATTAATCAACTTCAGCACATTTTCAAAATTTTAAACTGTTTATAATCATTTGTTCTCGCTTCTGAGAACAGTTATTCTTCTGAGCTGAAACATTTAGCACTTGTTTAAAAAACATACTGGTATATTACAGAAGCATTCATTTTAAATAGAGATTGAATTAGATTCATAAAGTTAAAAAACCTTGATGTCTTAAAATAGTTGCAAGGCAACTGTGGCTCATCTCTCTACCAAAATATTTGGATAAGATGAAATAATGTTTCATGTTGCTGTGAAACACTTTCATAGCTGCTAAATAGTTTTAGCAAGAGTGTCCATTGAGACAGATTATGGCTGAATGCCTCAGCGGTCACGCCGGCCTTATTAACAGAGACTGAGTTTGCAATGCTCAGTGGCCGAGTTGTCTTGTTTGTGTGTGATTGACAGGCCGTGTGGCCAATCACCTGGCTCGCTGCTGCTCCAGCATCTCCAGTTTCTCAGAGAGCTGCTTGTTGTCGTTCTTTAGAGTCTGACACTCGTCCTTCAAGGAGCGACACTCCTCCATCAGCTGGTCCATGTCACCTGTCCGATCACATCACAAGAACAGATGTCAGCCAAAGTAGAAGTGGGAAAAAAACACTGAAAACACTGAATAGCAATTTAGCATACTACTTTTAATATGTCTGCTATTCTAAATTTTTGAATGTTCCAAATGGAATACTACCATCCTACTTATACTACTATTTGCAGTATGTATACTGTGTACATTATGCATTTTTGTGAAAGAAGTTATATTCACAAAATATACTATAAAAAAGTAGCATGATAGTATGCTATTCTGAATTGCAAGCTATATTCTGAAGAAATACTAGCATACTAAGTACAGCATACTGCACAGTATCTTCTGCCTACAATATTTAATAAATTGCACTTGAATAATAATAAGTCCACTATCAATCAAAAGTTAGGGATCAGTGTGTTTTTTAATGTTTGATGAGTCTCTTATGCTCACTAAGACTGCATTTATTTGATCAAAAATGCAATAAAAACAGTAATACTGTGAAATATTATTACACTTTGAAATGCAATTTTTATTTTAATATATTTAAAATGTAATTTATTTCTGTGACGCAAAGCTGAAATTTTAGCAGGCATTACTCCAGTCTTCAGTGTCACATGAATCTTCAGTAATCATTCTAATATGCTGATTTGGTGCTCAAGAAACATTTATAAATTTACATCAGTGTTGAAAACAGTTTTGCTGCTTAATATTTGTGTGAAAAAAATACTTTTTTCCCCAAGACTGATGAATAGAAAGTTAAAAAGAACAGCATGTATTTGAAATAGAAGTCTTCTGTACATTATAAATGTCTTTTCTGTTATATTTGATCAATTTAACGCATCCCTCCTGAATATGTTAAATTTATTTTTTTTTAAAAACTGAAAATTGTTGAAAAGTTTTTTTTCTGAAAATCATTCAAAAACATTTGAACAGTAGTATATAAAAATAACCGCTTCAAACAGTCATATACTACATTGTTGTGACTACACTGCATATCTACTTAATTGAGTGATGTAAAGTTATTTATTATGTATTTTTAATAACATTTTGTGTAAATATGTCTACATTTCTTAGCAGTACGATCAAACTTTGACCCTGTATGCTACATAATACATAAAACATTCTAGAATTAATATTATGGTAGTATTCCACTTGAAACATACCCACTTGTCCTAAAGGCCAAATTGCATCAAAACAGATTTGTTTCAGATTGTGAAAAAAAAATAAATAAATAAAAAAACACAATACAGAGGCTACACATCTATGGCAAGAAAATATTGAACATTTGACCAGGGAGCCGTAAATACACACCAAACCCTGCAACTTGTCTCCATGGAAGCAACCCATTCTGCTTTCTTCCAGCTGCAGCAGTCTGACCTGTCAATCAGGAGTCATGTTTGACTTGCACGTCCCCCATGGTGCAACGTTCAACCCCCGATAGCATAGGCTCTATTCTAGAAGGAATCTCATTAGCAAACAACTCTGTACTCTGTCTCTGCCAGGCCTGAATGTGTACGTGGTGTAAATAACCATCAGTCGCATCTGACCCCAGATCAGAGGTAACATGCATGCATCAATCAGAGGCTCAGATGTGTTCGTGTTCAACACTGCTTTGCGATCAGCGCATCTGACTGCAGGACCCCACCAGCAGTAATCTCTGGTATGTTGTTTTTATTGCAGATCTTAATATAGTAAAGTTCTACCGGCATCAAGGGAGCAGAAAGCAGCCCCGGCGCCCTTAGAGGCAGAGAAAGACATCAACACCAGACAAATGGGGCTCTGCAGAGGTCCTGCACTCTGTCAGAATGTCAAACAGACCCTCAGACACTGAAAGAAAGTGTAATACATTCGCATTTGTCAGTGACAATGCATTCTGGGTAATATCAGAGTACTGTGTCGTATCAGGCAATGGGGAAGAAAAGTTGATAAAACATCTGTATCGCTCTACAGGGTTTATTTGCTATCAGCATCTGTCAGTACTGTCGGAATGATATAAAGAAAAGTCTTGCTGGAGAAATCTCAGCTGGCTTACGTACAGAAACACAGACGAGGTCTGGAAAAATTGACTCTACTGAGCATGTAACTTTGCATGTGTGTGGAATAGATGGATTATACCCCAAAATTATAGATAAGCAGACCCACAAAAAATGCATACATTTGATTTTCTATCATGGTGAACCATATGTTGTTTTTATATTTGACCAATAAGTATAGAAACCTTATTATTTTTATATTGATGATATGTTGTAATGATATTAGCATAGTATCACTTAAGCCTCACATAAACAGTTTTGCATGTTAACATTTTCATTAAGGCATTATTTAGTAAACTTTTTAAGTATTTTATATGTATTTTTATATGTATTTGTATATTATATTTTTAATATTTGTAATTAGCTTTCATTTTTATATTTTCAGTATTCTTTTTAATTTAAGTTTTGTGTTTTTAGCATTTTTATTAGTTTCTGTTGCATAAATATTTTCATTTAGCTCTGATTTATTTTTATGTTTTTTTAGTATTTTAACAAACTTATTTTCAGCAACATTTCTCATTTTCATTTATTTTTCATATTTATTTATTTATTTACATTTATTTATTATTCATTTACTTATTTTTTAAGTTTAGGTTTTTCATCTAATATTTATACTTTCATTTCAGATTTATATACTTTATTTCAGCCTTATTTCAATTACAGAAACCAGTTTTTTATAGTTTTCATAGTTAGCAATAATAACTCTTGAGTAAGCAATTTTTTCTTAATGGTGAATGTTGTCAAATTTGTGATTTCAGGTTTTCCTATAATTTAAAAAAAAGACATTTGTAGCCAACAATAGGCAAAAACAACACACACACACACACACACACACACACATACGTGTAACATCTGTCTTTCTGTTAATTAATGACTTTGTTTATGTGATTCTTGAATATAGAAACCTGAAATATACATTTGCCTTCACACTATTTCATTCTTCTTAGCTTCTGCATTTGAGCACATCCAAACAAACATATGGGACCAGATTGTGCCAAATCACACACAGCCAACAAATCTCACACACACACCCTCATGGAAAATGGGCCTGTCCTGCCAACTGCAGAGAGTTGTTTTGGAGAGGTGTGAGTGTGTGCTGTATTATTTCCCCGTTGCACCATCTCACCGCTCATTAGGATCATTTGAGGTCATTTACTCCCATATTACCACAGTTTTTAAGCATGTGTTGAGTTTCATGAGTGAACAGGGTTAACTAGTCACATGCATTGTGTTCTGGAGCACATTATGCTGGTGTCCCTATCTAAAAGGAGGACATCCTTGATCAACCAGTCTCATTAGAAAGTTCAAGCTGGACAACAAGGCTTCACTAATGTCTAACAAACAGCATGGCTCTGCTGATCCACCAGCCAGACCAGCACTAGCCAGTATAACCTATGCTTCAAGCTGATATAAACTGGTCTTTTTATCTGGGATGTATCTGTTGGAAGCCTGTAGTGTGGTGGGAATCAGACCTTCTCCTCCTGCTTTCTCCTGCTCTTCCCTGCGCTGGTTCTTCATGCTGATTTCGGCCCGCAGTGTGGTGAGCTCCAGCTCGTACTCCTGCGTGGTGCCGTGCAGACGCTCCAGTTCGGCGCGCAGACGGCACAGTTCCTCCTGCAGCAGGGCGATGTCATTCTCCCGCTCGGCTGCGGCCTCCTCGGCTGCCTGCTGCAGCTCCTGCACCTCCTCCTGCGCCGCACGCAGCTCCTCCTGCGCCTCCCACAGCTCGCTGGCCTTCTCCTCCTCAAGACTGTCCAGCTCCTCCTGCACCGAACGCAGCTGAGCTGTGGGTCAGAAGTGGGACAGAACAACATGTTCAACTAAAAATCGAGTAATAAAAAGTATTGCAGTACAGTGATGGCATAATATGGTAATACAATGGTACTCTGATTCGTACCAAAGCATAAAATAATACCATAATCATATAGCATGGCATTCACATGGTACTCTTAGGTAATACCATGGTATTGAAGTGTGTTATTGGGAAAGAAGTGAGAAAAATGTATCCCTAAGTGACTAAAAAGTTTTAAAATTTAAAATAAGACAAAATAATAAAGGATAAATGATAAACTGATTTGGCCAGCACAGGTTTAATTCTCGGTGTATGAATGAATATCTAAAAAACAACTTCTGTTTTCATCTAATGATGCTTTATACTGCCTAATTTTTCTAAATAGTTTCTGAAACAGTACAAAAATTTACACTTTAAACAGTGCGATGATACACATTTATTTCAGTTTGTGATGTCCAGTTTTTATTTTGGAAATAAATATAATTAAATAGCAATAATAAAAAATAAATAAATAAATAAATAAAAACATTTCTAATTGACATTTGTGTAAAAATGTCTCTGTTAAATCAAACTAAAACTATAACAAATGTTTTTGGTACTTGAAATAAAGTTGAAATAAAATAAAATATAAAAATAAGATGAACAAATGTAAACTTGAATTCAAATAAAAAATAGAAATGTTGTCTTGGCAGCTAACGGAAATAAATAAGTTTGAAAAACTGAAATACAATTGAAAAAGTTGAAAATATATAAAAAATGATAAAGGAACATATCAAATTACTAAAATTAAAATGAAAACTGACAATGTAAAATAAAAGCTAATTCAAATACCTCACATTTGCAGGTCATCTGGATATTTAGTGTACACAGAAAAAGTGGATACTTTGTATAGCATACACACTATATACTGCAGAAATGGTAAGTATGCTATTTCAGAATATGTATGCAAGTAGGTGCATACACTTCTAAAACCTTATGAACTGACAACTAACTAATAAAATCCATGTAACATTTATTTAAGTGCAGTTTGAGGACATCAAGACCATTTGAGGTCTATAATCAGCCACTTCACTGAAAACCAAGGACATTTGAAGTGAAAAATACAGGTCTTTGGTTCACGTCTCATTACAGCATTCACTCAGCACGTCCAGCTGTCAAGTAGCAAAAAAAAAAAGTCAAAACCTCTCAAACTAACCACACAAAATGTGAATTTTAGTCTGCAGGGGCTTCTGGAAAACTATAATCAGTCTCCTTTTTGCAAGACGGGAAAACGGATGTAAAAAAAACCCTTCGGCACAGGCTGTGATTAAACCGAAGAGCCGTTTCTTCAGCATGTGAATCTGACTCTGGCAGTGGTTTGTTGTGTTATTCATATCTGTGATTCTATTACTCATGATGGTACCTCGGCACAACCCATGCACTTCTGCAAACGTTGGTTTACTTTGCCTCCTCACAGTTCATTTAATTTAATTACAGCACAGCCGCTGAGAGAGTGAAAATGAGTCACTGGGGAAGTGAACAACAATTCCATCATCTCTGCTTTTCCCATTTCTCACACAGGCCCTCTCTACTCCCTCTTGCACCAAAGTAGCACTCGACCAAACTAATGGAAACGAGATGTTCAGGGTTGAAAGTAGCTACCGGACTGATTGAGATAATCTCCATCATAATACAATCACAGAAAACATTGAGTCTGAATACAAGACAACCTTGCAGGAGAGTTTGAACATGATGTGCAGAGAGTAATGCAATTAGTTGATATTATCCATTTTAGTACATTCATAAAGATAATGAAGCTGCATTGGAACAAAGCTACATCGGCAGTGTTCAAAATATGATGTGAGCTCACTGCATTCTGCATAGTATATAGTGCATACCAAAAAAAGTATGTGGAACATTTTAAACAGAAGTATGCTACACTGTCAAATCAAGAGAGTGACAAAATAAAATAAAATAAATAAATAAAATAAAATAAAATAAAATAAAATGTATGGATGCTATGTATATGTATGCAAATGTATATTGCACATTGTGGCAAATGTTATCTGGGTAGTAGTATAATAGTATATTGGGCAGCACTATGGGTAGTATAATATTTCCAACCATAGCAAATGTTTTCTATTTTTAATACTGTACAAAGATATGAATATGCAAATAGCCTTTTCAAATCATCTGTGGTCTGTGTTGAAATCATAAAACAGCTTGATATATCAAGAATGTTTATTCATTAGTGCTGGATGCAGCTGTTATTCAATATGCTAAATGTAAGAGGATATTTATGCTGCTTGAAGACTGAGTAAAACAATTTATATCTGTCATATTTAAAGCCTAAAGTTAATTTTATTTATTTTATCATTAACTGCAGTTATTAGAGTTGTGAAGCGTTCACATCTGCTTCTGTAATTGTGTTTCTGATCACCTTGAAGTCTTTGGATCTGTCTCGTAAAGCTCTCGGCCTGGTGGGCGCTTGCCAGCCGCTCTTCCTCCAAAAGACCTACAAAGCAAAACAATGACATTAAATGGCGGCTGGAGGGACATTAGAATGAGTAATTTGTAACTTATCACTGGCATCCGACAATATTAACAAGCCAGGAATGTTTGTGAGAGGGCATGACTGGAGGAACAGGTGGTTTGGTGGTCAGTGACAGCTGAGCATGCTCAGAGGGAACTCCTCGGTGAATGATGTCACACCCTAAAAACAGACCCCATTAGCATACGCACCCTGAAGCTCGTTGTAGCTCTCCTCGTGTCGTTGCGACACCTCTCTGGTCTCCTCCAGCTCCAGGAGCAGCTGCACCACCTGCGACCTCAGCACCTCCAGCTCATCTTCATCATCCACTCCCCTTTGCTCCTCTCTGTCCCCCTCCTTCTCCTCCGCTGTCTCCTCCTTCACCTCCTTCTTCTCCCGCTCATCCTCCTGCCCCTTCTCTCCGTTTCCAGCCTCCACCTCCTCCTGGTCTCTCTCCTCATTGTCCTCCAGTGAGCCTCGCTCTTTGGCTGTCATTTCGCTGCCTATACCAGGCCGCTCTGCTTTCAAGTCACACACATCATCTGAGACAGAAAAAAAAAAGATCAAAGATAAATGAATCAGTCAGTTATACGTAATACTTGATTCTAAATTTTTCAGCTGCCAGATATACATTAAAATAGTTTCTTCGCACACATTAAAATAATGTTAACTCATGTTAATACTTCACAGATAAATGCAAATAAAAATAACAAAAATAAAAATAACAGAAGATAATAGAATCTTCTAATTTTATAAAAGCACTTACAATAATTATTTTCTTAAAACTTGTATATTTGAGTTGTAAAGCCGTTTGGATTTAATTTTTACAGCTGTTTAGGGTTTTATGGTCTATGGAGTTAAATTGTCATGTTGTAAAATAAGATACAACTAAAACTGTGTCAGTGACTTTTTCACACTAAAATCATGTTAATACACATATTTCATTACTACTACATACACACTACTATATATATCAGGGGTGGCGAACATCGGTCCTGGAGAGCCGCAGCCCTGTAGAGTTTTGCTTCAACCCTAATCAAACACACCTGAACAAGCTAATCAAGGTCTGAAGGGCTGCTAGAAAGCTACATGCAGGTGAGTTTTAATTAGGGTTGGAGGTGAACTCTGCAGGGCTGCGGCTCTCCAGAACTGTTCAGAAGTTCACCACCCCAAAAGTTCGCCACCCCTGATATATATATATATATTATATATTATATATATATATATATATACACATATACATATACACACACATATATATATATATATATATATTTTTTTTTTTATATATTTGCCAGAAATACTGTGAATTGAGCTTAACTTGTGCTGAACCAACAATACTCCATGAGCTGAATCCTCTCTGCTCTAACAAATATTAGCTCATGCTACAAAATGACATTTAAAAGTTGTCTCGCTGTCATTCCCACATTCTCTGTTTGAAAAGGAGCTGTGCAGCTATGCATGTCCCACACCCTCACCCCCAAACTCCACCTGTTGTCTCTAGTGAGAACCTACTAAATCCACCCAGTCCAACACCTTCATCTGAGGAACCTCTTCATCACCTGCTGGCCCATGGCTCTCATCTTTCTCTGCCACCTACAGACGTCCAGACCCCCTCAAGCAATCAAAACACCCACCCAGGGCCACCAGAGCCCCAGTGCTACAGGAATGTGTGCTATTTTAAGGATTTAGGACATGGATCGCCCCTCTGGCTTCACCTGTTGTCTGTTCACAAACACCACACACACACACAGTCCAGACAAAAAAAATCACAGCCAGCAGCAGCGGCCCTTTCAAACTGTAAGAGACCCATAGAGTCCTCTAGTGGCAAGAGTGGGTATAGACATATATAATTGTATGTATGTATGTATGATGTATATGTATATATATATATATATATATAATTTTTTTTTACATATATTGTCTATATACAGTATATACATATATACATATATACGTGTGTGTGTGTGTGTGTGTAGTCTAAAGTCTCTCTTTCTCTCTATATATATAGAAACATAAAAGTAGTTAAGTTATTTATTATTGCAACATTATTAATAAACATAATAATTTTAAACAAGCATATATATTTCAAATATTACATAAAATATTTAAAAAATATATTAAAATAAGATACAAGACATTAAACAGATCACATTCGCCATTTTTACATATGCTGAATGAAAAGAGGCAAACAAACTGAATGAAAGAACATATAAAATGAGCAGCTGATCTCCTCCTGCTGTCGTTCTCCTCTCCGGTCTGTGCTAATCACCCACCAAAATAAGGAGCCAACTGGTTAAAAATAGCCCATTTCAACACCCTCCTTCTCTTCTATCCTTTTCTTCTTTTATTTTCCTCACACCCTTATTTCCAGCCTTGCACTATTCACATCACCTCTTTTTCATTCTTGTTTTCCAAATGATCCACCTGTTCTTTCCCGGGTCGATCCCTCTTTCCAACAGTCACCTGTTTCTTTCTTCTTAAATTTACCACCATGTTCTTAACACCCTCTCCCTCCTCATCTTCCCTCCAGTCTGATCCATAACTCTAGCATTAACAGGTGCCACCCGCTGTGGTTTCTCTCACTTGCCCTCTGACCTCTGAACTCAAGAGAACCAGGCCATTCAGTTGGTCAGCCAATTACACACTTAATCTCTCCTACAATCTCACTCTCTAGATCTCTTTAAAGGGATAGTTCATCCAAAAATGAAAATTACCCCATGATTTAATCACCCTCAAACTATCCTAGGTGTATATGACTTTCTTCTTTCACACGAATACAATCAGAGTTATATTAAAAAAATGTCCTGGCTCTTCCAAGCTTTATAATGGCAATGAATGGCTGTTGATTTTTTGAGGTCCACTAAACTGCATCCTTCCATCATAAAAAGTGCTCCACACGGTTTTCCGGGGGGTTAATAAAGGCCTTCTGAAGCGAATCAATGCATGTAAGAAAAATATCCATATTAAAAACGTTATAAACCACAATCTCCACTAACTGTCGTCAAAGTCCCTTTAAATCCCGGAACACACCAAGCCGACGGTCGACCGTCGGGCAGTTTTTGTTCATCAGCCGACTAAGTTTTCTCGGTGTGTTCCACACCGTCGGCTGAAGTTGGGCCTCGTCGGCCAGTCGGGCCATCTGATCGTTCTGATTGGCTGTTCAGCTGGCGAACCAGTGCACGAGAAAGGCGCAGAATAGACGTGCTACTTAAATTATTAAATTTCATATTTGAAATCACCAATGAAAACAACTGTCTAATAAATGTTGTTTATTTTGCTTTAAAAAAAAAACTTATTTTTCAGGCTAGACCTGCACATGCGCAGTCCTAAGTGCACGTCTCAGAACGCTGACTGTTTCTATAGCAACCGGAATGGCAGCTGCAGTGACATGCTGACTTTACCAATTAGCGATTGGCTCTTTTGCTCAGAAGGTGGGGCTTCATTCAAAAGAGCGGCCATATGCATTTTTCCCCATTCAAAACTGTACGAGTGACACGTCTTGGGTATTCTATAATCTTTGCTGTCGTACACAAGTATGGAGCCGTGTGGAGCACTTTTAATGATGGATGGATGCACTTTATTGGACTTAAAAAAATCAACACCCATTCACTGCCATTATAAAGAGCTTGGAAGAGCCAGGGCATTTTTTAATATAACTCCGATTGTATTCGCCTGAAAGATGAAAGTCATATACACCTAGGATGGTAATTACCTAGGATGGTAATTTTCATTTTTGAGTAAACTATCCCTTTAAAGATAGAAGGATTGTGTGTGAGAGTATAATTATATAAATATAAATTATTACTACTACTATTTTTATAAGTATTATTATTAATAAATTATTTTATATGTGTGTGTGTATATATATACATATATATATATATATATATATATATATATATATGAATAGATACATAATTACAGGGGCATCTTAAAGTATTAGCTGAATCAGTGATGTCTATAATATCACAAGGCAAATCTAAATTGGATAATGCTTGTGAACGACGTGAGGTCCACACACAGGACACAGAGACAGTCGGCCATGCCAGACCTGACTAGACGATTCACCTCTCTGATCCTCTTAGATCAGATGCCTGCGTGGGATTAACGGAATCTGTCGGTGCGGAAAATGAATTGTCTTGCCAGCAACTCCTCCCCCTCCATTCCTACATCATTCATTCTCCCATTCACTCCCTCTTTCTCTTTTCCCCTTGTTTGTTTTCTCTTACTTCCCTCTCTCTTCCTGAATGATATATGTAATGTAATGAGCCCTGTGCTGTATTATTGATCATGCTTTGCAGATTAAAGTCTTTCAAACATCTATTAAATAGTAATGAACCAGTGGGGAAACATACACATACAGGCAGAAGCAGCAGCACAGGCAGGGTCTTGAGCTTTAAAGGATTATAGGAAGCTTTGATAGCACCCAATCAGCTTTATCCAGCGTATCTGAGCTATGAATTATTCTGCTGGGACAGAGAATTATTTTTACACGCAGACAGACATCTGGATCAATCACTGGATATGCAACGCACATCGCAATCACACAGCATCCCTCAGGACGAATAAGGCAAAGCAGTTACACAACAGCAGCCTCTGAGGTTTTCTGAATTAGTACAAAGTAGTGCTGTTAATCTATGATCTTTGATACAAAACTTATAGTTCTGCATACTTTTATATATAATGTTTTAAAATATTTAAAGAAATAGTTCTTTAAAATAGTTTACTCTCAGGCCATCCAAGATGTAGATGAGTTTTCTTCATCTGAAAAGATTTGGAGAAATTTAGCATTACATCACTTGCTCACCAATAGGTCCTCTTCAGTGAATGGGGGCCGTCAAAATGAGAGTCCAAACAGCTGATAAAAACATCCCAATAATCCACAAGTAATCCACACAATTCTAGTTAATCAATAAATGTTTTTTGAAGTGAAAAGCTGTGTTTGCAAGAAACAAACCCATCATAAATGCATTTTAACTTTAAACCATTGCTTTAGAGGTCTGCATTCCTGTGGCTCTTCCGCGGGATCCCGACCAGATTTCTTGCGACATGGGATTAAATTCCCGAGTAAAACGCAGTAGTGGTCTGCAACTCCGGTGTAATTTGAACGGGAGCAGGCGATCTAATAATATCCCGTTCCCGACGTCCTTTCAGAACAGCATATTTGCGCTTTATTCTTATTCACTCAGGACTGTTATGCACGCGCTGCACGCCCGGAACAGTGCTTTCTGCGTCACGCATTTTATTTGCGAGGTCTGTGCACAGCATGTGCCTACCGGTGGTGAATATACGGCCCTCAGACAGAACAGGCAGGTTGTCGATGAGTGACAGAGCAGAATAAGGATGGAGCAAAGTGTGGATGCGCTGTCCTTGAAGAACATTCAACTCGGTTTTGTTTATATTTTGCTTAACCTATAATTTTAAATGACAGATGTCGTATTTATTTATTAATTTATTTTTCTCTGCGACACTTTTCCTACTGTGTTAACAGCAAAATGTTAAACAAATTTAGTATTTTGACAAGACGAATAAAATAGCTAATAGGCTATTTTTGTACAACCTACATTTTTTTTCTCTGCAACACTTTTTCCTATTTTGTTGTAAATGTTAAACGAATTGTATCCTGACCAGACGAATAAAAATAACAATTGTTTTATAAGAACATGTTTATTTTCTCTGTGACACTTTTTTCCTACTGTGTTGGCAGCAAAATGTTAAACGAATTTTGTGTCAAGACACAAAATTCGTTTAACATTTTGCTGTCAATAAATTCAAGACTCTTGACAAGACGAATAAAATAAATAATTTTGTGCAGACTACACTTTTATTTGTTAGCCTATCTGTCTTTCTTTCAGTAGCGGAAATGTAAATGTGAGATTCTGGAAACGAGATCTAAATTTAGCGGGAACAGTTGGGTCGGGAAGAAAATTATTCTAAGCAGACAGCGGGTGAACAAAGAGTGAATATATCACGGGAGCGGGTGGGTGCGGAATATAACCTCGCGGGAGCGGGACTAAAAAAACAGTTCCGCGCAGACCTCTACATTGCTTCTGACGGCAACCATTCACTGCAGAGGATCCACTGGTGAGAAAGTGATGCAATGCTAAATTTCTCCAAATATGTTCTGATGGAGAAATAAACTCATCTACATCTTGGATGGCTTGAGGGTAAGTACATTTTCAAGGACACTCTCATCTCATTGATGTTGGAAACATGCAACTCTAAATACTATAAAGCACAACACAAAACACATATGCACTGATTTTTTTTTTCTCTCTTGTAATAACATCATGCACCATATGCTTAATGGCTGACATAACAGAGGCCTCACTTCCTGTTGAACTCAGATTCTTGTGATTTTCTCATGTATGACGATTCCTCATAAAAACAGGCCAAGAATAGGTATCTTTGTTCAACAGACATAGTTCAGGAGAATGCGAGAGTCTGTTCCTTAATTTGTGCAATTTTTCCTGATTACAATTCCATGATGGAATCTGAAGCTGCATAAAAATGAATGAGAAATGTATTATGTGGAATATAAACCCAACTCTGAAATCAGAACATTCATTTACAAAACAACTGACACAATTAATTTGCAAATGAGCACTTTAGAGATAATAATCAAATGAAACAATTTCAGACTATGTCCAGAGGCTCATATTTAATCCTAATATCACGAGTGGCATTAATGTTGACGTGCAAAGAGTCCCATCATAAACAGACAAATATAGATCTCATCTGGTTCTCAGAGTTCCCATGAGCTCAGAAAATTAATATCATTCTGGTCACAAGTGTGGCTTTGGGATCGGCCAGCGGCACTGGCGGAAATCCAGTGTAATTTCTCAACATAACAAAAACAACATCAATCAAACACTGATATATTCAGATGTGTTTTGCACCCTTTCTAGTTATGTCCTGTAGTGTATGTGCCTGTGTCCTGACCTGTCAATCATAATGTCAACACTGTCAGCAGTCAATCAGAGTGACATGATCTCAATGAGGGAGTAACTGTTTTAAATACATAAGGAAAAACTATTTGAGGGTTGTTCAACAGGGGGTCTGTGACCCCTAGGGGGTACATTGCAGGAATAGAATAAACTAAACTAAACTAAATTAAACTAAATTAAACTAAACTAAACTAAACTAAACTAAACTAAACTAATCTAAAATAAAATAAAATATAAAAAAATAAAAAATAAAAAAATAAAATAAAATAATATAAAACTAATTTATAAATAATTAAAATATTAAATACAATTATTTTATTTAATCAATTTCAAATTTATCATAAAAGTTAATGACTCTACACATCAGCAATTATTATTTAAATGCATTTTTAATGTAAACATCATAAAAGTAGTATGTAAATACAACATTATAGTATCATTCGCATGTTATTATAAGAATTTTATTTAAAATACAACTCTCTTCTAGTTCTTGGTCTGAACAACCCCTATTATACACTAACTTTACGTACATATGCACTTTCTGTCCATGATCAGCCCGTGTCTGGCTAAAATCCAGACTGTGACATCAGTTTCCTGTTTATAGTGCTGTTCTCACTCCCAATTCTAGCCGAGGGTAACATTACACTGACCTTAACCTTAACCTTAACACACACATGCATCCTTCAACATGCCTTTCAGCCTCAAAGTCTCAAGCTATTCATCAAATCCAAAAATAATATTTAAACACTTAATTTAATGCAGCCTGTCGCCACCATATGAGCTGCACTGAAAATCAGAGTCTAAACATCATTAATAAACTGAGCGCAGCGGTGAGAAGAAGACAGATGATGGACACAGTCGCAACAGCCTCCTGGGAAATCAAGGAGCAAACACCGTCAAGCACACGTACATTCACAAAACTCAAAGACTAACCTACAAAACCAGACTCTTGCACACACACTTAAGGCATTTTCTACTTAAGTTGCATTCCTCCTCATTATTAAAGCATGACTGCAATGCAGCAAGCTGTTTTTCCATAGTAAACTCCTGCCAAAAACAAGCACCACAGCTGCAGTGTTGTGTAGAGGTTAAAGTGTTTCGAAATGCATCTTCAGTAATGGGTCAAAAGTCGCACTTGTCAATGTTAAACAGCTGCTCATAAAGTCAATCGGGCTCCTAGAGCCTTAGCTGAAGGATTCTGACTGAGGGAAGTGATGCGGTCAGTGTTTTGTGTTGTATAAGCCTGCAGTAAACCACAGGATAAGTACAGACTGCAAAGTCTTTGCACAGAGGACCCAGACTGCGCTGGCTAAACGGTGCCTGTCAGTTAATAAACTGACAGCTCTGGTGAAAAACAGATGCATGGGAAAGGGGTCTGAAACTGTCACCTACCAGGACCTCCAAGCGAATGTATAAAAGAAATCCTAATAATGGGCACTGTGGCTCTAACTGCTTTTAAAGGGACAGTTTCCCCAAAAAATGAAATTTCTTTCATGATTTTCTTACATTTATGTTGTTCCAAACCTGTATGACTTACATTCTTCTGTGGAACACAAAAGAATACGTTTTGCAGAATGTTCATGCTGCACTATTCCATTCAATAAATGTAAAAGATCACACGTTTTTTTTTCTCCATATATCCAACTTTATCTGAATACATACGTACAGTATATGCATGTAAAGTGATATAGGCCTATACTATACAGCAAATTTCAACTGCTTGATTGTTCATATAGTCAAAAAATGTAAACAATATTATTTCCCAACTCTAATTTGTTAAATGCAACTGTAAAGCATGAAGATAGTATAAAAACGAACATCATGATTTTCTGTAAAACTGCTTTGTCACAATGTGCATTGCAAAAAGCGCTATAAAAAATGTACTTGACTGAACTATAAAATATAAAAATAGTACCATAAAAGTAGTCAACAAAACCCTTCTAAGCCATAAAGGTAGCTTTGAGTGAGAAAAAGGGCAAAAATGAGAAAAGTACCCGATAATAAAATTTGCACTTCTGCATATTGAAACATGATAACCAACAGCAATTTAGCGTCAATGATATCAAACCTGGCATGATGTGCCATTTTGAATCTTTGCAAATGTCAAATAAAATTTGAGTGTAGAGGGGGAAAATACAGTAAAGTCACATGAAATACTTTTATGGTGCCATTTTTGTCAATTTTGGAGCTCCACATGTCTACATGACATTCTGTGAAACACCTCCTTTTCTGTTTCACATTGAAAATGAAGTAATATGAGATTGGAAAGGCATGAAAGTTCTTAAATAATTGACAAATTTCCCTATTTCTGTAAAACGTTCTTGTAAGAAACAGCACTAACTGGAATAATCAACATAATCTTTCTTATAGCTTGTAGTGACAGGAAAATGAGTCATTTCTGCGACGTAGAAAGTTTTGATTAAATATCATAAAAGGCTTTTTTCCATTACAATAATGTGCACTGATGAATTACGCACGATAAGGACATTTATTAAGCAAGAAAATGGGGTCAGTTTTGGTTTAATATTGCAAGCACACATTGCAGAGAGCAGAGGAGGATGTTGAGTGACATTTTCTACTTTGCAATCCGTCCAAAAACATGCATTAAACAATGCTTGTATAGCCCTAAAAGACTCATACGCACTCTAACACAATGTAAATCAGTATCCGCTCGTAAGAACAGACCTGTGTTTCAGGAATATTAATGAGGCCTAACAGGTGGGGGAGGATTATGCATTATCAAAACATCCCAATTATGTATCCATGCCTGCTCTCTTCTCCTCTATTGTGAAACTGTTAATTAGTTCTCATTAAATGATGACAACCTAGACATCACCAAAGCAGCAGAAAGCATCACATCAGACTTTGACACAAGCATAATAAGTAAAAAAGAAAGTGTGTTCCCCATCTGTGACTATAATGGTTGATATTTATTTAAAATCTAGTGTGGAAAGCTTTATGCCTGTACAAACTCAATTTTATCTGATATGATCTTGTTTAAAGAGCACGATACAGTGTTTCCAGCATGCAAAAATGAGGGGTTGTGACAATGTGGCTTGTAACTTTTGATTCATGGAAAAATGATACTGATAACCCAGTTCTTTTAAATGAATTCTTCAAAAAGATTCACAAAACAGTCTTGAACTCACTTGTGATTTAGTGGTTTGAATCAAATTCACTCAGTAAACGTGAGAAAAAGATTTACTGTCTGTAAATCATTCAAAATACTATTATATATTATTAATTTATATTATTTATTACGTATTTATTAATGTGTATTATACTGTAACATTAGCTTTTATTTTTATGTTTCTAGTTTCATTTTAGTTTAGGGTTTAGCTATTTTTTCTGTGCTTTTGTCATTTTTATTTTATTATTTTTGTATTTCTATGTAGCTTTAATTTATTTTTATTTCAGCTTTAGTATTTTTAGTATTTCAAAATAAATTTTTGCCATCATTTTTGCCTTTTTTTACAGCAGGTTTTTCATTTAATATCTATATTTTATTTTATTTCAACTTTATTTCCATTGCTGAAAATTATTTTGAATAGTTTTAGCTAACAATAACAACACCGTGAGTCTTTTGAAATTATTCAAAATGGTTACTATCATGTATAGGTTTGTACTTCTTGTTCATATGACAATGTGTATTAAAAATACATATTCACAACATAGTTTTACTGCAGTTAAATAGATATAAACATGAAAAACCTGTTCAGTGCTCTAGTAAGAAACTGTGAACTCTAAATAAAACACCTCTGAACAACCATCTTTAACAAACGATTCTGTATTTTATTTTATTTTATTTTGTTGTTTGTTCCTAAATGTTTCATTTTAATAGCCAGAGGCTCCCTAGTCCTGAACAAAAGCCCATAAAAGATTTAGAACAAACCACATATATCCTTTATCTCTGTTGGTCCTATTAGCACGATATCTGAGCTTTTCGCCCGCTGTGTGGTAGAGCCGTCCAGTCCGAAACCCTTACAGACACACATCATTGACCATTACACACACATGCAGACAACTGTAAGACAAGCCTCGCGTACAAAGAAGTCACACTGACTGTGTCCTTCCAAATCGGATTCATTTCTCTACAAACACAAGAGAGAAACATTAAAATCAAACGCTTTTTCTTAAAGAACAAGAGAATAAACCAAAGTGTCATAACACCGTGAAGCTGGAATAAAAGATTTGAATACAAGACTGCATAAATGTGGCATAAAAGGCTAAGAGTTGTGTTTAAGTGAGATATCACCAGGTCCCAGAAGCATTAGAGTGCTTTAAATGTATGTGTGTGTGTGTGTGTGTGAGCGTGTCACATTTCTGGCGCAGTGAGGAGAGGCATGAATTATTCACGTTGACTCTATCCTGGCTTGGAAGGAAGAAAGGTAGAATGAGAGAAAGAGAAAGAGAAATAGAGGAGAGGCAGAAGTGGGAAGCAGGAAGCAGGAAAAAGGGAGACAGAGAGGAGAAAACAGCACTGGAAAACGAGACTGTTGGTTTCTCACTCTCATCGACGCAAAAGGAGGAGCTGCATGACGTTTAAGTTTGCAGGAGTTCACACGCTCTCGCCTTGTTGCCATGGTTACAGCCCCCTGCCCAAGCCCCAATATTTCCTACTGATATCTTTTTGCACGTAACAGGCATAAAAACTACATACACAACCTCGTCATCAGAGTTATATAATGTAAAAAAAACACCAAACCAATCTTTCAAACAACATTATAAACTATATACATTAAGAACAAGGGTGAACAATTATAATACTTTTACTTGGTAATGGTAATTGCGATGCATTAAAGGTGCTGTATGTGCTTTTTTGACTGTAATAAAGCATAAAAATGCCATAATATGTTTGCAGATATTTAAGAAACATAACTTTGAAATGTGTGTTCCGTGTCGGAATGTCTGTTTTTGATCTGGTCTGTGTGATTCCACCCACTGCCAGTTTAACCAATAGTATTCTGACACCTCAGGTTGCCAGTTGGTGGAAAATACAGTTTATTGAAGCCATTTCAAGCCAGCAAACAACCGGATCAGAGATTGTAGATTCTACCCAACCAAAAAAGCCTCTGCATCCATCTAAAAATCTCTATGACCAGAGACATATTAAAATGCGGATAAATCAACTCATCAAATTACAGAGTAAGGCCCTGATCAGACAGAACACGTTTTTCATGTTTCATGTTTGATCAGACAGAACACGTTTTTCACTGCCTTTTTTTGGTTGAATTTAGAAAAGAGCAGTGCGATGCAGTTTGTTTAATGTTGCAAGGCAACCACCAAATCAGCTGTCCTGTCAGTTTAATCAAGGATTAGCACGAGCGCTCTAATTTATTTGGTTTTGCTTTTAAGTAAACTGTCATATTAAAAGAAACCTTATAAAATACAGCTCCGGGTAACCCGCTACAGACACCACAAGTTTCTCCTCCATCATTGCAGTCTGCGGACTTTCTCTCCAATATTTTGAATTAAGACTGCAGTACCCATTTCAACCCCTAGCTGTCAATATTACGTACTGCACCTTTAAGCACATAAATGCAAAAGTGATGATTGAGTTGTATCTTTGACATGGAACAGTCAGAAACCACTTAAAACAGCCTAGTAGCCACACAGCAACATTAATATAAACCACTCAGAACATCTTAACAACCACATAGCAATGTCCTCCAGGCAACTTCCCACAACAGCCCAGCATAATGTCAGTGAGTTTTTGTCAAAATCTAGTGGGGTAATAATATTTTTCCCCCATCTATGTAATCTGGGTTACATCATCAGAAAAGTAATTTCAGAATTGGAGAAACTTTTTGATGAAAGATTATGAAGAACAGCCTTTTTTCCTTTAGAAAAATGATGAATTAGAGAAGTAAAATGGGTCATGTTCGGATTTAATGTTTTGAGAAAAAGCACACAAAACTCACACACACAAAGCAGAAAAATAGCAGGAAAGAAAAGTGAGTTGGATCTCTCAAACTCTCAAAGTTGGAGCTCTCTGTGGACTCCTTGAGCTCTCGCTCATGAGAAAGTTTTTTTCTGTGTGTGAGGGCCCTCACTTAACCGCGCGGTGCGTACACACTATCTCTCTACATGTAACTATTCTGGCTAACCGAGCATGATCTCACTTGAACTGCCCTTGAGATTCCTGCCGTCAGCTCTTCTGGAACGTTCTAAAGAGCCACTCCTCACATCCGAGATGGGGTCAGTGAGCGACAGAGGGAGGAAACCCGCAGGAAGGAGGAGAGGAAGATTTGGAGGAAGGAAAACTGCAGTATGCCTTGTTTGTGTCATTCGGAGTTCAGACGTCAATGTATGTAAACCTCCACAACATATAAACAAGAACGAAGGAATGTTCTGGGTTCAAAATAAGTATTTGTGGCATGCTGTCGCTTATCAAAGAAAATAACTTCAATAGATCCTTCAGATTGTAGAAACAAACAAAAAGTGTATAGTAAAAGCGCACTTGAGGAAAAGTCTTTGACGCAAGGCATTTCTAAAATGCTTTTGAGCTGCAAAGTAGTCCAAAATCTCATTTTAAAGTGGACCTATTATGCAAAAATCACTTTTATAAGGTGTTTGAACACAGTTGTGTGGCTGCAGTGTGTGAAAACAACTAATTTTTTTTTATAAAAACAATATATCATGAACAGTCTCTCCAAAAGAGCCGTTTCAGATTCTCCCTCTGTTCACGTCACCAAGGCAAAAAAGTCCCGCCCATTTGTGACGCTCTCTGCCCTATTAGCATAAACACAGCCCTGAGTGAGAAGCTGCAGTCCGCCATTACTGGAGATATATACAATATCAGCGCCAAAGAGGCATTACAAGTGTTGTGTTTTGGGATGTACTAAATAGGATTATGGTATAGGAGTCACCATAATCTCCCCCCATCTGAGCAAAGGACACTGTGGTTACATTTCATTTTCGCAGGAAATATCCCGTAAATATAACGTCCCCTAAATGTTTAGGAATCAATACCAACGCTTCATGCGCGAACGTCAGCTCCAGACAAAGTAAGTATCACACGTTTATTTTCCAAATTGCCTTTCTGAAAGAGCTTCTTGGCACTCTGTAAGGCTAATTGCTAAAGCTATCATTGTCTCTGCCTGTTTTCACCGATGCTGCCTTCAAGTGCTACCAGAACTTCACATATATGCTCTGGGGACATCAGAGACTTATTTTACATCTTGTAAAAAGGGGCATAATAGGTCCCCTTTAAAGGAATAGTTAAGCTAAAAAATAAAATTAGCTGAAAATGGACTCGCTCTCAGGCCATGCAGGATGTAGGTGAGTTTGTTTCTTCATCAGAAATTTAGCATTACATCACTTACTCATCAACTGATCCTCTGCAGTGAATGGGTGCCGTCAGAATGAGAGTCCAAACAGCTGATAAATATTTTTTAGAACTGTTTTGAACTATTTTTGATTTAATTTTTGCTTGATCTGTGCATATTTCTCTCCTGATTCTGACAAGATCTCTTTTTTACTGGAGAAAGTAGAAGACTTGTATTTTAGCCAAAAGCAACAATTTGAAGTCATAAATATCTTAATGATGGATTTGTTTCTAACAAACATGCAGATTTTCATTTCACAAGCCGTTAACTGATGGATTGGAGTCGTGTGGATTATTGTGATGTTTTTATCATCTGTTTGGACTCATTCTGACGGCACCCATTCACTTCAGAGGATCCATTGGTGAGCAAGTGATGTAACGCTCAATTTCTACAAATCTGTTCTGATGAAGAAACAAACTCATCTACGTCTTGGATGGGCTGAAGGTGAGAAAATGTTCAGCTAATTCAATTCCTTTAAATAACTTTATGGTCATGACAAGAGTTGAAAATTTAAATAAACTTTGCACAGACAAGGTTAATACACATAAACTCAAACATTATGTTTGTGACTCGCATGATGCAACTACACTTGTCTCATACTGAGACGAGATGTATAATGTAGGTCTTGTTATACTTTCACCATAGTGTGTATTGCATTTTAACATTTTCCTGTTGCAATGCACCATTGACTTCTATTATAAGTGCAGATTTCACAAACTGAGAGACGAGTCGAAAACTGACTTCTCTATCAGAGTGAAAAGAAAAAAAAACAGACTGCATAGAAATTCCTAACATTCAATCTCTTGACGTTAATATTCAGTGAAGTTTTCTAAGACAGCTCACATAAACAAAGACTCAAACAGGTATGAAATGAGAAAGGGCCTCTATATGTAAATGAACTGCGGTAACAAAAAGTTTTGGGGTTTGACTGGACCTAAACTTTGTAAATGCTATAGCACCAAGAATGTGGGCGGTGAGAGAAAGAACGTGTGTTTTCATCATCCGGAGGCGGACAGGGAATGCAAGTGGCACTCGAATAATGTGGAACATGTGGGCGTCTGGTGGATGGAGGAGAGGTAGGCAGCACCATCACTGCTGGCTCAATCAGCAGGGCATTTAGAAGGAATTGTCAAGCGATTGGAAGCACTGCAAATAAGGAGTATGATATGGAAGTGCTGTGTTAAAATGATCCTCTCTTGCTCCCCAAATACCGCAGGAGCTTTTAAACCTCCTTCAATCTATCTCTCCATCTCAGGTCCACGTACAGAAGCATATGTCCCAATTTACTGCGGTAATACCATATAAGATCAAGTAAAACAATCCTTGTGCATCTTGTCACAGGAGGCAAAGTTCTCTGGGAAAGGAGCATTGGAGATAGAGAAGGTGGGACAAAAGCTTTGAAGATCACATACGGCACTGCTTTTGATCAGACGCACAATTTAAAACAATCCCTCTAGTCCTCAGACAACAGCTATTTAAGACATAAAAGCCCTTCCAAGGAGAAATCTGCAGCATTACAGTGTGCCTATAAATGTCTGCGCCCAAACACTCAAAATATAATAGTTTCATAACAACACCCCAGTGAGCATGCAACATATCTGAAAGTCAGTATTTGGTTTCCCATCATCCCTCGCTGCACATCTTCAAAGCCTTTCCATCTATGGCAAACAAAGCTACTCCATGTACTTGTAAATATACAGAATGTGAAAACAAAACAGGTTTAATTTACAAGCAGACACACACAAGCAGACCACAGTACACCAAACTTGGTTGGTTGACAACATTAGTTATGAGAAGTATGAGAATCAATGGTGTCAAAATTTGGCAAGTTTGGAAAGTTTGAATATGTTTAGGCACAAATGTTAATTGAGAGCTATGATGGAGGGTAATTCGTAAATAACTTTTTATTAAAGATTATTATTATTTTACATTTACATTTAGCAAAAGCTTTTATCCAAAGCGACAATGGAAGGAATCAAAATCAACAAAAGAGCAATGATATGCAAGTGCTATAACAAGTCTCAGTTAGCTTAAAACAGTACACGTAGCAATATATATATTTTTTTAATTATATAATAAATAAAAAGAAAACAGATAAAATAGAAAAAGAATAGAACAAGCTAGTGTTAGAGACCTTTTTTGCTTTTGTTAATTGTATAATAAATAAAAAGAAAATAAATAGAATACAAAAAGATTAGAAAAGCTAGTGTTAGTTTTTTTAGCTAATAGAATTAGAATAGAGAGATAATAATAATAATAATAATAATAATAATAATTATTATTATTATTTTGAATACTTTCCCTATCTCTTAATATGGCCACCTAACAGAGGAGCAACTAATTTATTTGAAAGTGTATTTCCCCAAAAGCATTTAAAAATGTTATTATTGTTTGTTTTTTTTTTGCAATTCCATCTTTTAAGTTAATAAGAATAATAATGCACATAGATAGATTACATATTCTCATAGATAGATTACATATATTTCTTATCATACTCTTATTCTTATTCTTGCAATTCAATTTTTAAGTTAATACAAATAAGAATGAGTCACATGGATAGATTAATAAATAATAATAATAATAATAATAATAATAATACTCATAGATTACAAATTATTATTATTATTTTTATTTTATTTTTTGCAATTCCATTTTTAAGTTAATAAGAATAATACACATGGATAGATTATTATTATTATTAATAATAATCCACATAGATAAATTATAATAATAACAACAACAATGAAGACATTAAAGCATTACAAATTATTATTATTATTATATATTATTATTTATTGTTGTTGTTGCTATAATTTATGTTTTTTTTTTTAAAACAATCCTAATCCATGTTTTTCCAGTAAAACAAAAATAAATAAACAAAACACCTAAACAATTGTCAAAAAAGATCATTAAAACATGCTAAGAAATCTATTTCTAATGCTTTATTTTTTATCCCATTGGCAAAATATTATAATTATTATTATTTAATAGTGAAATAAGCATAAAAAATTAACTAAATTTTATTCGATTTCAAAAACAAAAAATATTGCCAATGACTTAAGAAAAATAATTTTAACTCAAAACATATTATCTGAAAATAAATCTTAATATCTCACACAATTTTACTAGCAGTTGCACTAGACGACTTGTAAACAGAAAGCCACCATCACATCATAATATCAGTTTCTGAGGTTTTGAGGTTTGTTGTTTACCTACACATATCTGTCTTCACATAACCTTTCCTTTGACTGACACTGATACTGCTGTCTCTGTCTTTATTTAACATCAGACAAAGACAGCAAGACCGTCTCATCCTTCCTAACAACCTTCTGCCTCATGACAGACCAGATAACAATGCAGATGCAGGTAGGGAGAGAGAAAACAATAATTATTTCCATGCACCATTGCACAAATGAACACCTGTAGATGCATCACACACATACCTGCAGGATCCAAGACCTCCTCAATGACGGGCGGCAGACGCAATCCGCAGTCCATGGTTGTCGTGGCGACAGGCCTCAGGAAGTGGGGGGGTGGGGGTTTGTTGGGGGGGTTAGATGTCCAAACACACGCTCGCCAATGAAGCAGGCGCAGTGATAATGGTCAGAAAACAGGAGGGACGATCACACACAGCCCTGCAAGGAATGTCAGGCTCCACACACACTGTGCTGCGACGGTCGATACATCCTGAAACACACACACACACACACACATACACACAGATCAGTTCAATATCCCTCTAAACAACTGCAGAAATCACCATCTAAACTGCTTACAGATGATTTATTGCTCTTCCTGAACAACTGTGCAGTTCTCTCCCTCTCCTCTGCTCTGTTTCTTATTGTCTCCTCCGTACAAAACAAAGCTTGAAACCCTGCACAGCATCAAGGGTATTTCAGCAACATGATGATTCGAACACACAGAAAGCATTGCTCTGCTTACCTTTAATGAGATCTGTGTGCAGCTCAGGACACTGACAACTTACGTTCCCGTTACTCGCTGTGCATTATGTGTGTCGTTTACTGCGTGCCCTCCTCTCGCCTCCCCTCCCTCCTTCCTTCCCCCTTGCTCTCTCTTGCTCGCTCACTCATTCAGGCTCTCTTGCTCCCCCTCTATCTTTTACCTCAGTTTGCTCTTCTCTCATCTGTTAACTGTTCGATTGCTTTGTGTGGTCCATTGTCTCACAGATTCAATTCAGCTGGCTTTTGAGAACATCTTGATGCTTTTTGCACTGATATACATTTTAGGTCCATGATGACTGCAAAGTAACAAATTAAAAACCAAAAGTAAGTTTGGTATAAGACATTTTGTTGTAAGAAATTTATAGTAATATATTTCACTCAATTTGACTAATTTTATTTTATTATTCGTTTATTTTTATTAATTATTTTAGTTAATAATTACTTAATTCGTTTTATTAAATATGATCAATGATTATTATTTAAAGCCTTCATTTTATGTAGCTCTGGAAAAAAAAATAATAATAATAATAATAATAACAATAACATTTTTGTTTTATTTTTTAAACTAGAGAAATTACAACATTTCTCCCAGATTCCACATAAAAATATTGTGTATTCATTTATTTGCAGAAAATGACAACTCAAAATAATAAAAATATGCCATGTTTTCAGACCTCAAATAATGACACATTAAAGCTGTGATTGGAGTTTTTGCACCAAATATTTATTTCTGAAGTCATTCTAAGTTAAAACATTAGTAGTTTATATATATATATATATATATATATATATATATATATACATATACATATATATCATCTTCATCTATATATATATATATATATATATATATATATATATATATATATATATATATATATATATATATATATATACATGAACTTGTTTTCTTGGCATTGTTCAAGGTCTGAAAGCAGTGTATTGATATTTTGACCATGTATCTTTTTTTTTTTTTTTTTTTTTTGAATTTAACAAAAATGTTCAGTTTACTCAAACACATATCTATAAATAGTAAATACAGAGAAACTGATCATTTTGTAGTGGTCTCCATTTTAAATGCTACTATTTAGGTTTATTAACAAATATACAAATACACATTAACAAATATAAATAAATAGCAAATAGTAACATTTGTAGTGGTCGCTATATTATTGATTAAATTAAAAATTATATAAACATTAGAAATTATATTAATAAAAATTAGAAATGTTTCCCTAGCAACTAACTGAAATATGTTTAAGTCAAAGCACAAAAACTACAACTGAACTAAAAATTAAGCGGAACATACATAGTAACATTAAAGATGACAAAAGGACATAAAATTACAAAAAAAAATTAACTAAAATTGAAAACTGAAAATATAAAACGAATTGAAAGTATTATTGAAAAGTGAAAACTATGCAGGGTTAATTCAAGTTAATTGGGCCATTTTCCCCAGTCGACTCAATGGCAAAAAGTGTCCCAATTTATATAAATAATACCATAAAATATCACTGTTCCTACTGCGCACAGTATGTAACCTAAAGAAAAAGAAGCAAGTATGCTATTCTAACAGCTATAAACAAACATACTTAGGCTAGAAATACCAGGAGGGATCGTTTAATTAAAAATACAAGAACTCTTATTTGCGACAGATTAACGTTAGCCTTCTCACGCGTGTTTATCGAGGTACAATGGCCTGTAGGAGATGCAATGCGCAGCAGATGTTGCTCTTACCAATTGCCACACAGTTAGAGACGGACTTTTACTTCACTCGTTAAGAAACTACAGCTGCCTGAGAGACATTTTGCCAAAATCATTGAGGCTGTGTGTCAACGAGCGAGAGAGGAAAAACAAACGCGACAAGCTGCTACTGTCACAGCAACCTGACGGCGTTGCCTGGCAACCGAGCGGTCCGCTGAAAGGCAACTGAAACTCAGCTGAAACGAGGCCAAAAATCTTCCCCAAGGAAGAAAGTCGTCAGAAACGGGAACGGGTCCTGTGTAAAGTGTAAGCTGAAAGTTTAACCAAATACTTACACAGCTACGCCTGCTCAAGGTTACATGTTATTTGTTTGGGAGCAGTGGCGGACTGGCCATCTGGAGCACCGGGAGTTTTCCAGGTGGGCCGGCCCATTGCGTAAATATATATAAATAATGAATTACAGTAAGTGTACGTAGACTATTCCTCCATCGGCCCAGACTAATGGCCCACTTGAATCAAAATTTCTAATTAATTTAGCGCGCTCCGGCTCAGTGCAGCGGCTCAAAAGCGCTCGTGACTCGTCAATGTCAAAATGTTTGAAACAGTCAATCAAAGTGTAGAAGGCGGGGTTTACTGCTCACGGAGAAGAGCTGCGCGCGCCACTTTACTGCCAGCTGACTCTGAGGTTAGATGTAACCAGCTAAACGTGACGAGACAATTCAGAAATATTTGCCAACTGTTTACGAAGAAAAATCCTAAACGACAGACATTAATTTTCAGGGGTGCAAAGTACTACTGGTCTTTTCGAATTTCTTAAATTAATGCCACGTTATTCGTCACAATATAAGATAAGAGTGAATGTTTGTAAATCCCTATCGAGGCTTTCTTCTGTAATTTCACGCGTTTAAGAATTTAAAAAAAAATGTAAAACGTAAAATATCATTCTCAAACTTACTCTAGAACATTGTAAATCTGAAGACTTTCGCTTTCAAGTGCTGTGATTAGGAAAGTGATATAGCCTATATTAATAAAAAAATATAATTTGTTAGTTCACATGCATTATTTTATATACACACTAGCGATCAAATGTTTGAAATAATTAAGACTTTTAATTTATTTAGTAATTTATTTGATCAAATATGAAATATTACACTTAAAATTTTGGTTTTCTATGAAAGATATTTTAAAATGTAATTTATTCTTGTGATCAAAGCTGAATTTTCAGCACCATTGCTTCAGTCTTCTGTGTCACATGTTCCTTCAGAAATCATTCTAATATGCTGTTTTGCTGCTTTATTATTATCAGTAATTATTTGTGATCAGTTAACCTATTACTAATGGTTTTCATTATTATCAATACTGAAAACTGTTTTCACTTAATATTTTTGTGGAAAGTGTGATACTTCAGCTTTTTCATGATTATTTAATGAATACAAAGTTAAAGAACAACATTTATTTGAAATATAATTAATTTGTAATAAGTATAAATAACTTTACTGTCACTTAAATTAATTTAATGCAACCTTGTTGAATAAAAGCATATGTTTTTAATATAACCCTGACTAAATAGTAATGTATCACATTTTCCATAAAAATATGAAGCAGCACAACTGTTTTCAACATTGATAATAATCAGAAATGTTTCTTGAGCAGAAAATCAGCATATTAGAATGATTTCTAAAGGACCAATAGAAAGGCACCATAAAAAACAGTCCACATTCTGCACTACATTCCAAGTCTTTTAAGCAGAGCATTGTGGACTGATATTATATTTAACATTAATGATATTAAACAGTCCCTCTAAAAAAGATGTGTAAAAATTCTTGTAAATTATTTACTATTTGTCGTATAAACCAGAAAAAAATAATTATAATGTAAAAAGTGCCAGTCATTCATTAATGTTAATGATAACAATTTCAATAATAAAAAAAATAGATAGCATTTTTATTTCTGAATTGTGTTAAATGTTAGGTGGTGGGTTTATGGTGTGGTGTGTTGCGGACCGGGTGTGGTGGGCCGCTCTGTGTCAGAAAGTCCAGGGCCACTTTTTAGCCCCAGTCCACCCCTGTTTGGGAGTCCGTTAACACGCTCCGTTTCGGTCATTTTCTTCTATACCAGAGAAGATACATATGAACTAACAACGTGGGTAGTTAATCTTTCTGGTCAACTGTTACTTGCAAAGTATTTTATTTTTTTTTATTTTTTTACATTTTAAACACCTAGAATGCTGCTTTTCATATATTTATACAGTATATTTAATATCCACACAGGTTGGTCTTCTGCATAGCATCTCTTAAAATTCTTTAAGGTAGATTTCTGATTTAAAAAAAAAAAAAAGATGTAAATGTACCCCCCAGTTATAAAATGAGGCATGTCACTGTGTAATAACACATTTCCTTCCTGTTTCAGAGCTTCAAACATGGTTGAGAAAGCAATCGCAGTCCATGCTTTCCATCCAGGTGCCCCATATTGCACGGAAGCGAATGAAACTTCCAGTTTCCAGATGGATTGCGTTGCCCTGGGCACTGCCAATCTGCTGGAAACACACTGCGACCTTGAGTCACAACGCTTATGTTCCTGAGGTCAGAATTACAGTTTCTAAACAACAGAAAGACATGAGCATCCCATAATATCAGTAGGAAAAGAGATATGGGATAATGGGACAGGGCATAGAGCAGGGGCATGATTTTTGATTGTAGAACAGATTGGACTAAATCAGAGGTTTTCACACAGGGGGCGTCAGCAAACTTCAAGAGGGGCCCAAATAAGTCTTAGGCTTAAGTAAATAAAGATGTACAACATTAAACCGACATGCTATTTCTGAGTTTATTTATTTTTATTATTTTAGATAGGAGGGTCTTTGAATATTGTCTTGGAAAAAGATGGGCATTGGAGTCAAAAAGGTTGAGAAGCACTGGACTAAATATAACCTTGTGCAATAAATAAATGCTTTTCTGGAGTTAATGAAGCCCAGAATCAACTTCATGTTGCGTTATTAACCCAAAGGAAGAGCATAGGAATTACTCATTTCATTCACCAAATGCCTTTACAAAACTGGTAATTAAATACTGTCAATAATAACAACAATATTGTCTAGAAAAAGAGACTACTCACTGTTCTTGGCTGGAAAACTTTTGCTGTAATAAATCACCTTGAAATAGATTAACATTAAAACAAAATTAGGCCTTAAAACTCCAACTCAAAATGTCAGCTGCATCAAATCAGTATTAATTCATATAATATTTAATGGAGAAACAATAAGAAATGCACTTACCTCTAATATGTCCCAGACTTTGAGAAACATACATTTTAATTAATTCCATCATGGGTGTATTCATATGGGTTTACTGACCCACTGAATAAAGGTTAGTGTTTATCACACCACCTCATAGCTGGTTTGCATTTCTGAGTTATTTTTTTCCCCCATCACACTATGTAATATTCATCAAATCACCATTTTGTTTTTCTACTTCTGAGCCGTGCTATGAAAATCAGGAACAGTTATCTAATGTTTAGTGTATGCTTGTAATAAATGGAATAAAGCAGCTTCAAAAATAGAGAACAGTGAAAGAGACACACTGAAAATGAAAATTAATCATTTTTAATACAAAATGAAAAATTGCACTCTAATAATATACAGTTATGCTTGAATCATACTATACACCAGAATACAGTTGTATTAGTATGCAAAGATTGTGATCCCTTTTAGGGCGCAGGTTGTAAAGAGGATTCAGTCACAGCTTTACTGGTTATGTGGTGGTGGAGGAGGTGGAGGTGGAGGTGGGGGCTGGAACATAAAGCCCTGATTGGGCCCTGGGGGCCACGGGGCCATTCCCATGTGAAAGGGTGGCAGTCTGGGAAAGGGTGGCATCATTGAGCCCTGGAAGGGAAACATGTGTGGATCTGGAGGGGGGAACATGTAGTCAGGTGGGAAGGGAGGGCGAGCGTGATAGTTGCTATGAAAAGCGCTGCCACGATTGTGGTGCTGCCCTCGGGGAACGCTGCGGTTCTGTCGGGGCTTCTGCCGACCGGCTTTATGAGGGGGCGGACCTTTATGGGCGTTTGATTCATCCTCTGGAAAGTGAAAACAGTGGTTAGAGCAGTTAGCGCATATAAACATTATTCCTGGTGCTCATCCAGGTTCAAATTCAACTCACATCGGTAATAAAAAAAAAAAAAAATAGATAAATCTGACTCACCTGAGTCAGATTCTTTTTGTGGCCGTCTCTTATGCTCTTTAAGCTTCTGTTTGGCCAGCCTCTCTTGCTCATCATCACTAAAATCAAGTGCCTACATACACACAGAATAAAAACCAATCAGTGGAGAGGTTAAATCATCACTTATTAACAGATAATACTGATGACACACTTTTAGGGCAGGATATCACTCTATTCCATAGAGTTTAAGCCTTTGTTGACCTGATTTCCTAAATAATTGTTATAAAATATATCAACATTTACCTCGGGGGGTGGTTCTTGGTCATTTTTCCATGATGCATCTGAGCCCTTGGTCCTTGTTTGAGAGGAATAATTTGTAAATGTTTTTTTGAAAAATACCACAGCAGAACAACTTTAAAGATACCTTATTTCAGTAAAACTGAGGCACACCCAAGTTCTCTCAAATGATGAGGTACTCACTCTTGGAGTAGCTGTGTAAAGATGTAGTCTGTGAAATCTTTAATTTTGGGGGCGAAGTAAACTGTATCTCGAATTTTAAGATCTTTCTGGTCGATATCGTCATGCGAGTTGAACCTCAAAACATAGTAGGGCTGACAAACTGGACCGAACACTTCAAAGATCTAAGGAGAAAGCAACAATATTTTAGCCCCACAAAAGTACTGATTATTGTACAATATGAAAAGTCTTTGACAAGAAGTTATAGTGTACTATATATCACCACCTTATAAGACAACAGATCATTTTATGGATTGTTACAAAAGCTTGGGAAATAAAATTGACCACAGAAGTATAATGGTTTCTGACCTTGCCAACAGAGGTTCTGTTTTTGGTGAATAACACACTGTCTTCATTCAGTGGTGGTGTGTTCTTGTACGACTCCACAATCACTAAATAAAATGAATCAATTTTGTATGAAATGTCCTCTAAATTCAGCCAAGACAAAGCTTACATGGTGCCTCTCAGCGAAGATGTAAAAATATGGAAAATTGAGTTGATAAATTTTAATGCTAAATTGTAGCTGATAAATATTTTTTTATTTATAATAAAAAAAAAGAATCATGTGACAATGGAGCAATGAGACTGGAGTAATGATGCTGAGAATTCAACTTTGCATCAGGAATAAATTACATTTTAAAATATATTAACATAGAACACAGTTGTTTTAGATAATATATTTCACATTATTACTTTTTACTGTATTTTTTAATCAAATAAATGCATCTTTAAAAAACATTAACCTCAAAATCTTAAACAGTAGTAAATGTATGCTTTGAGGTTGGCAGATGGCTGTATACCTAATTGCTCCACAACGCTTGATATTGTCCCAATTGGCTCCATCTCTGTATCTTCTGGAAGGCTGATGTGGAGGTTCTCCACTGCAGGAAGGTCCTACACAAGAGAAAATAACTTAAAAATCATTCTCTTTTATGTCTGATATTAAGATTGCTCTTAGTTGATTTGATTACAAGTGGACAGCTCAGGAAACTCAGAAATTTTGCCAATAGAAACATCAGTTTGGTTTATAGATTGCCGCTTAGCCTCTCCCTCTCACCTCGATAAGCAGCTCATCCTGGGTTTTCAATGATGCAGGCTTTTTCTCATTGCCCATGGCAACACCTTCATCGTCATCTTCCGCATTGTTCATGACTAAATTTAAAGGCTCAGAGGAGGAAGAGGTTGAGGATGATGAAGAGGAGGATGTGGAGGACGAAGAGTCTGAGTCACTGAATCATATAGAAATAAGAAGAATTAATCATTAAATAATCATTATGTATATAATGATAAAAATATCATCAATGAGCTTTATATGATGCTGCTAGGGCAGAAGGAGGTTCTTAACTGAAGATATCAAAGCACAGATTTTAATGTCCTATTATTTCACCTGTCTGAACAGTTGTCATCTGAGCTGTTTCCTCTGTAATGCATGCTCAGCAGACCCAACGATCCAGTCCCAGAGTGTGGGCTAACCACAATTCCACTCTGGATCTCTTCAGGTCCAGTCTGAACGCTGGAGATCTGATCTCCTGCCAGTCCAGACTGATTGCTGGTTGAAGGTTCTTCTGTTGGCCCAAGTTGACCGCTGGAGCTCTGATCTCCAGTTTGATCAGACTGAATGCTGGTGCAGTGGTCTGCTGTCAGTCCAGATGAACCACCAGTGCCCTGATCTCCTGTTTGTTCAGACTGATCATTCATGAACGCTTCTGACGTTGGTTCAGGTTGACCACTTGAGCTCTGATCTCCTGTCAGTCCAGACTGATCACTGGTGAAAGTTTCCAATGGTGGTCCAAGTTCACCACTGGAGCTCTGATCTCCTGTGTGTACAGACTGATCAGCTGCACACGGGCCTTCTATTGGCCGAAGCTGACCTCTGCTGCACTGATCTCCTAGTTGTTCAGACTGACCAGTGGTGCATGGCTCATCTGTTGGTCCAAGTTGAGAACCACAGTTCTGATCAGATGTGGTTTCAGTCTGAAACTGTGTATTATTAATATCCAATTCCATTTTCTCTTTTGCAGATTCTTGATCTTGATTCTGTAAAAGAAACAAGATTGTAAAACACATTACAAATGTTATTGTGATCTACGATAACAATGCAAAAGTACACGAGAAGAACTCCATGGAGTATGATTACACTTGTAGATTGTGGGTTGCACATGTGTCAAATCTACATTTCTGACATTTAAATTGATTTAAATGTCTGCCGCGTTTTTGACTATGCCTTAACTTCTGTTGTTATATACTTTTATGTTTATGATTTTAAAAAATGGCTTAAGCACTGACCTTACTTAAAGCACTTTAAGTAAAAAATAATTACGCAAATATATTATTATCGTTGTTTTTGTTTAAACGCTGTAAACTACATGATATGGCGACGTAATATCAACACACGCGTCCATGAGGGTGCGACCCGCTACACGTAAAATAAAACAGCCTTTTTTTTAGATAGAAGACTTATGTCAGTTCTTCATCTAACGTCAGTGTACATAATTTTAATTATATGTTTCATAAGGGCTGTTCATTGCTTTATGAGTGATACTTTTTTTTAATTTGGAAAAATACCGAGGGCCCCTTTAAGTAATCAGAATGCAAGATTAAAGTAGCCGAGGAGGGTGACAGTAATGCTGTGACTTGCAATCCAATTTACCATCCAACATTTGATATTTCATTCTCTCGGTGTGAGCTACATTATCCACTACCAGTTCATAATTGTGACTTTACAGTTCAGGGTTGAAGCACATGCTCAATTATAATTCACGTTTAAAGTGATTACAAATGTACAGTTTTCAAGTCTGCCAAAACCAATGAACGATCAAAACATACATAAGCTTATAGAACATTCTTTACCTGGCCATCAGTAACGCTCTCTATGCTTGAATTCTCCATGTTTAGGTTTCCATGTGAGAACAGCGTGAAGAGAGCGCTTCAAATATGATTTTACGTCGTTGGCGTCACAACAACAGGAACCGTAAAGACCCTTCCAAAATAAAAGTCCCAATAGTGACTGTCAAAATAATAATAAAATGTTTAAAAATAAAGTAAATATGTGTTTATCGACTATATTTAAAGATACTGGAATGTTTTGTATTCATATGAAGAACACTTAGAAACGCTTAGGAAAGAAAAGAAAAAAAGCCTCTTCTTTTCATTGTTTGCAAATTTAAATGTAATGTCAGCTACTCATGTAGCCGACCGAGGTCATGAAGCATCTGTATAAACCTGCAATGAAATTATTTAATGTGTTGTAATGTAACAGAAAAAAATGAACTCCTTCGAGCCGGATTCGAACCAGCGACCTAAGGATGTCAGTGTTGAGCCTCTACAGTCCTCCGCTCTACCAACTGAGCTATCGAAGGGTTCCTGCGACCGAGTGCACACTGCTGTACTTACATAATTATTAATTCTTAAAACAACAACACTAAGTCAGCTTCTCTGTTCTTTTTGTATTCTATCCATTTGTTTTCTTATTTAATATACAATTAACAAAAAGCAAAAAAAAAAAGGCCTCTAACACTAGCTTGCTATATTATTTTTCTATTGTTTTCTTTTTATTATATTATTTACGTGTACTGCGTTCGGCTAGCTGAGACTTGTCATAACACTTTTGTTGATTTTGATTGCTTCTATTGTCCTCATTTGTAAGTCGCTTTGGATAAAAGCGTCTGCTAAATGACTAAATTTAATGTAAATATTACCAAGCTACGGCTAGTGTAATGTTAATAAATTACCAGCAGATGGGTCTCTACATAAATCCTTGTACATGTAGGTTTAGAAAATGCAGCGTAAAGAGTTCACACAAAAATGATTTTGAAGTTTTACAATTAAAATTATTTGCACATCCTCATGTTACACAAAACCTGTATAACTTTTTTTTTTTCTGTGGATCACAAAACAGATTTAAAGACAGCGTTTCACAATGAAAGTGAATGATGAAAGGCCATCTTTTGGCCTATAATGTCTAAGAAAAAAAATCATACAGGTTTAGTAAATGATACATAATTATTATTTCTTGGGTTGTTTTATTTCTTTGGAATACTATTAAACCATAAATCATGATTTGTGCTTCTAATTTCACTAAACAGTAAAATTATTCACCCCCTCATTTGACTGACACAGAGTCATATTCCCATATTCTGATGTTTTAATGAAAGATTACATGTTCTAATTTTTAAATTAATATAAAACTTTGCAGTGACACTAGTAAACAGAGACAAAAAGCAGCGCACACAGAAATGTCAGGAGGCCATGAACCCCACAGTGGTTTAATCCTAAAAAATATATGGCATGATTGACAACACAACCTGGATCAGATGAAATAAATCGAATTAAAAAAGTATGAAAAATAAATAATTAAAAATGTTATGCAGTTTTTGATATAATTTTGCTCAAATGTTATGAAACCTGCGACATCCTAGGACTCAAATTACATGAACTTGTACGGAGCAAGTATCATTTTAAAGAGGAAAAAAAAAAAAAAAAAAGGAAAAAGAAATTTAGGGTTTATTTATGAGTCACATCCGAAGGTTTCCAAAAAAATATATATATCATTAGTCACGTTAACACAGAGATAAACAATGGCACATATTGGATTTCTAATTTAAAAGTTAAGTGGTGCTCTGAGGACCGTCATATTCAGGAGACAAAGTTAAATAAATTACTACCATTAACATACATATTTGAGTATTATATACAAGGGAGTTATTGGAACAAAAATCTACAATTCAAATTTCGTTGTCAACAATTCTTAAGTCTTACCCTATTTTACACCATGTGTTTGTGTATGTGTGTGTTAGTTCTTGTATTTGGAATTAAAAAAAAAAACAAAAAAAAAAAAACCTGCAACAGTGCAGTCCTGTGATAAACAGGTGATACTTTTATGCATTCTCACCAAGTCCAGCAAAATAGACTCTTTCTCTAAAGGAATAATATAAACAAACTCCTCTATGTACAGGATTCAACAGAACAGGTAACAGACTAACTAAAACACTGATTCTGACAGATCCAGGGCGCAGAGGCTGGAGAATAGAAGCGCATGACAACCGGCATTTGATTTTGGAACAGGCTGATTCAGTTTTTCAGTGAAAAAAAAGCTAAATATGATATGGCAGGTCTGATATCTCATTCAGATCCAATAATACATTTCCAATTGAGAGTTTGTACCCCTTTAGAAGGCATATTTACAGTTCGCATATTTTTGTTACAGGAAATGATGCCGAATCCAGGTGTCATGGCGAGCAGCTCCAGTCTCTGGCCTCTGATTGGTGTAAACAGACACTTGATGAAACGAAGAGGTTATAAAACCCACCCACACACCGTTTTCCTCCTTTTAGTCTGCGTTTTTCGTCTTCTAAAAATCAAAGAATTGTATTTTTGTGCATAAATTATGACAAAACACCATCCCTCCTTTTCCTTCAACATCCCTTAAATTCTCAATAGCAATAGTGGTTTTAATTTTCATAGGAAGAACCCTAGAATTTAGTTTGTCAACTGTCAAATCTGAATCTCCAGATGGCATCTTTATAACTGTTTGGACTTGGTCAAATGTGACGAGAATGAACGTTTTTATATTATTCTGATGTAAATAATGTAAAAGAAAACACAAAATCCTTCATGAACTGTTGCACGGACAAAGCCAACCAATCAGAAGGGAGCGAGAGAACTTGACCATCCAATGAGAAGGCAGAATTTGTGATGTGCGAGTCCAGACTTGATGGACGACTCCAAGCAGTGGCATAGTGACAGTAAGGAGATCAGAAGGGGTTAAAGGTCACTCTTTTGCGAGCTGTGACTAGTTATTGGGCATTTTTTTGGGCCCCTGCATAGCTGAAAGGTGCCATTGGCAGTATTTGAGCAATATGGGATGAAGAATCGCAGGTCATGCCTTTTCGAACAAGCGTAGGACAACATCCAGGGCGTATAGGTGTGTTTAAAACAAGCCGAGCATGGGTGAGTCCACAGATATCAGTCTTTAAGGGATTTCTTCGTTTTTCGACATGTTTTTTTTAAAACAAAAACGCTGAAATGTGGTGAGGTGCGACATCGTAAAGTTCAATACCACCTATACGGAAGCCCGTTCCAACTTCCCTCTGTAAACGCCGGGGAAGCGCTGCCCATTGGCTCTGAGCACTGTCTGTCACTGGCTCCGCCCCCCACAAAGTGTCACAGTTCTGTCCTCTGCAAAGCTCCTCCCCCTACGCATCAGATAGGCAACTCTGAATACTGTCCATCCATAACTGTGCATTCATGCTGTCCTGGGCACAGAAGTTGTACACTCTTTTGGTCGTCTTGAGCTGAAAGAAAGGGGAAAAACATTAATCATGAATCATGGACAAATAATACAACATGCGCTGATGGGATTATAGAGGTCTTACATCAATGAAGGCTTTGTCGTCTATGTTTTTAGGTGCTCCCATGGTGGGTGTCCCCGGAGTGACAGATTCCACATCAGCTAGATCAATCACTCCCTTACAATCTTTATCTTGCCTTGTTTCATAGTATCGCAACTAGGAAAAAGAGAAAAGGAATAAACATATTGCAAGGAAAAAACATACCGCAAAATAATTAATTTTAATATATAACATGCAAGCTATGTATACTGAATCAATTACGGCTCCAAAACCAAAGTTTTCAGTGCAGCAAGTACCTGGTGTTTGGTCTTATCCAGTACAAACCAACGCGGTTTCCAAGGTTTCAGCAACGCGCCTTTTTTGTATAATATACCCTCAAAGCTCCTACATCCAAAAAAAAAAAAAAAAGAAAAAAAAAAAAAAAAATTACATTATACATTTTTATTCAAAAGATGTTCTAACCTTCAAGTATTCAAAACTACAGTAAAGAGCATTCTGCAAAAAACAAAAATGACATTATATCAATTATATATTCTAAAATATATTTAGAAAATGTGCATTATTTGTAAAACAAAATATTTTAGTATTATTTATGCACTATTACAGCATTTACTGATATTTCGAATTAGTTTTATTTTTATAGTTTCAATTTTCATTTTAAGTTTAGTTACAATTTTAGTAATTTTGTTATGTGCTTTTTAAAATATTTATCTTTCTATTTATCTTTAAATAATTTTATTTCAAGTTAAGTCATTTTAATACTTCAACTTATCTATTTAATTTTATTTCAATTTTTTTTTTAAAATTTGCATCTAATATTTATATTTACTTTAATTTTGTATTTCATCATGTCAATTTCTATTTAATATATATATATATATAAAATTTACACATAAACACACATCTAGTGAAGAATAAAAAATTCTGGGGGATTTATACATTCATATAAATGTTAACCTTTTAACCTGAAATTTAATAAAAAAAATTTAAAAAAAACAACAACCATAACTATGAAAAACCGATGAAAGGTGTGTTCACAGACCTGTTCTCACTCTCAGTGCTCTGGAACTGGCTGTAGAGCGTGCTGGTACTGGGTCGACCAGCTGCAGGTGTGGATGTGGCGCTGACCTCACAGTCCAGTGCCAGGTTGATAGATGAGCCGACCCCGCTCTCCTGCAGATACACACCCTGAGAGCGCCGCTGGTGACTCAGATTAGATGACATGAGCAGAGAGCTGGAGAAGGAGTGCTGGGGAAAGAGGAACAAGATATTAGTACACCATCCCATTAGTAATTTCTAGATAAAGGTAAGATGGTAATTCGTCTCTTACCCTGCTCTCTAGTCTGGACTCAACCCGTTGGGCCGTCTTAATTTTGTCCCATGTGTCTTTCCATTTTTCCGTAGGTTGTCCCAACTCAGTTTCCAGGTTCTGCACATCCTGAATAAACACATATTAAGAAGATCATCAGCATACACATATGAAGACAACTTCATCATAATTACGACTTCTGCTTTATTTCTCACCTGCAAGAGTTTGGTGATGGCATCAGGTAGTACTTTACTGAGGCTGTCATAGCAAGGCCAGACGATCCTCCTCTGGGACTTGGGGGCCGTCGTCTCCTGTCTATCACCGGCTTCCTCCTGTGGCTTCTCCGGCCGACCACGCACTAATTCCCAGTCAAATGATGGACCCTCAGAAAGCGTTTCCTCTGTGTAAAAGTCCCAAACCTTCAAGTTGGAGATAAAACTGTAGGGCTTCAAGACCTGCAAGACAAAAGAAAGGAATGTTACACACACTAACCAACAGAGGGCACTAGAGTCATTTAGTCACATTTTGTTTCGAACTATGTTCTCAAACTAAACTAAGAATGTCAGAACAAAATTACAAAGTTACCTCCTCCTCCTCAGGTGAAAACATGTAGTTGTAGAATATGGGGGTCTTCTTGTTGAGCCTGTCAATGTAATCCCAGACAGACTTGCACACCTGAGGGTTCTTCCTCTCACCTTTTTCCTCATACAAGATACCTGCACAGACAATACATTGGGATAGGGCCAAACAGGCTTCAGTGATTGAATACTATAAATAAGCACCATGAAACTTCCCGTAATATATCACTTGACTTTTGACAGTATTACACAATGAAAGTGCAATAACACCAAAGAAGATTCGATCACAATCTCATTACGAGATTGCTCATGTTGACAGTTGACATTATGCTAGGCCTGTCGCAATAATCAATATATCGACTTATCGCACAATATATGTACATGACCTCAATATATTTTGTTGATGCAATATATCGCCCATTATATTTACTTAAAAATTAATGTCACCATGTTTTTTGCATTCCACTTGTGCCTGTGTCTTTTGCAGCTTCTCGTACATAACGTGGTGTAGTCATGAGGTGCTAGTTCACATTTAAAAAAAGCTTCTACAAAAAAATGATATGGCCTTGTTTAGGGATCTGTGTCTTTGTGTATGCGGACATTTGACTGCTAAGTAGTGATTGTGTTTTTCAGCAATAGTGTGCACCCTTAATTTACAGAGAAAAGAAGGTCAGGGGAAAATCTGTAGATGGAAAAATCTTTGTGCATTTTTCTTTTTTTTCCCTACTTGTTACTTTGCACTTTTTGTTAGAAAATGTTTATTTACTATTTATTCAAGTTTTTTAAGGTATCTAATATTTTGATACTTAATTTCCATGATCTAAATATTCTTAAGAATTAAAAGTTTGTTGACATTTGGAAGTGTGTAGACCTTCTTGCATTATTATGCTGTTACATTATGATTATATATTCAGTGGCATAAAATGGTCTTTAAAATGACAATAATATCGCTTAATCGCAGTTATTTCTGGGGCAATATATCGCACAACAAAAAGTTGTTATCGTGACAGGCCTACATTATGCAGCATTTAATAAATTGTTGATGAATTATTTGGTAGGCAATTTAGACTCACCAAGCTCTATGCGCTCATAGTCTGAGTCCAGCAGGAAGGTGCGGAAGCGGTTGGAGACGTAGTGGTAGGCTAGGAACTTCAGATAGTACTGACTGAACTCAAACTCCATGGGGAACTGCAGATGGATCTGTTGGGAAAATGAGCAGAGGGAAGAATCATCTATCAGATCTTAAGCTGCAGAACAATTAATTAAATCAGCTAGCATTAAACATGAATTTTAGACCAAGGAAAACCAATGAGACTACAGAAACAAATGCAATTGTAATAACTAGATTTATATGTCCAACACCACAAGACAGATCTATATAAAAGTATATATGACAAAAAAACAGGCCCAAGACTGAACCTTGTGGGACACCTAAGCAGTTAATCTGCAAATCATTACTATGAATTTTGATCAATCAGAACAGTTTTTATGAAGGTAACGAAACAGTTACAAACAGTAGAGTCACAGTGGTGAGATAAAAGCAATTTTAAAGGTACAGAGAATATAGTGGGCAAGTTTTCTTTTTCCATATTGCCTTCTACTAGGATAGGATGGGGGGTAGGTTATTAATTACCAGTCATTTTGTTGCATTAAAAAAAATAAATGACAATTATAAACTAAGAACTTTGAAACAAAATTAGAAAAATGCCTGCAGAATACAGAATACTTCCATACAGTATATATGAAAAAAAGAACTGGGCCTGAGACTGAACCTTGTGGGACACCTATAGTAAAGTGGAGCCCTAGTGTTTAGGAAAAAGCCAATTCAAAGGAACAGAGTGGGCAAGTTTTCTTCTTCCAAACTGCCTTATCAGTGAGAAGGACATGGGATAAGAAACAAGCTCTCCTGGATTTCTAGAAGCGTAATCGAGTTCATTGTGTAAGAGATAACAATTATCTTTGATTTCTTGTCAAATCCAGATTCACTGTTCTGAAATGCCACTATTAAGCAATCTCATTTTTTAAACGTGTGGAGAAAGAAAGTCTGTCCTTATCTTCAGGGTAAATTAGCTAGATAAGGCTTGCGCAATCTGGCTGAGTTATAGTAAGGTATCTCATCTTTGAGGGTGTGGTCTGTTAAGAGTGACAAAGCAGGAAGTTGGGACAAGTATGTGTATGTATTCACGAGCTGCCTTTCTGTACCTGCTCATACCATTACCAATCATATAAGGTTTATTTTTTGGACAAGACCTTCCAAGAAAGTGGTGATTGCTCCTTATCAACACCCAACAAAACAGCAGATCTAAGTTTTATGATGGACAAGATAAGAACTTTCCAAAAACAGATTTAAACAGCTCCACTGGAAAACTGAATAAAGAATACATGTAAACAAACAAAACATCCATCATGCAATAATGCCATGCAAACATCCATCATGCAATAATGCCATGCATTAAGAAAACGGTGAAACAGAGTTAAAAAAAAAAAAACACTTAAATTACGTAGATACATCACAAATGCATGTGCATATACATTTACTGAAAGTTATATAGTGATTTCCCCACCAGCAAATATGGGGCAAGTTGAGAACGTTATCAGCAACTCTGCTCTCTAATTATTGGTGCAACCCACTGGAAAACCTATATCGGACAGCCACCAGTACACGTACCTGGTGCACACAGTCAAGGAACTGTAGGAAGACAGGTGTGAATCCACTGCTCTGGCTAGCTAGTGTCTGGGCTCCGCGGTGGCTGAATCGATGACCGAACGACAACCACTCTTTTTCCACAAGCAGCCTGAAACCATCAATTGTTCGGTAGTACGGATCTGACAGAAGTTGCACCAGGGACACCACCTACATCCAACACAGCATTAATGCAGACATGGACAAACAAAATTGATGGCAGACACAGCTCATGCATGTTTAGGTGTTTGTCCTACCTGTGTTGTGACATCCCAGCCATCTTCCAAACTAACCATGACGGAGGAACCGTTGTCCAGGAGTTCCACAACAAGAACGGACACCTGTAGAACCTTGTGAAGCTATGGGACACAAACATCAAAAACATCAAAAATTGTAGAACCAACTGACCAATACGCTGTATTTTTAAGTGTTAAATTAACCCAAATAAAAGGGGAAAAGGGGTAAGGTACCAGATTCATCCACTCCGATTCCTCCAGGCATCGGTGAAAGGTCATGTTTGCGTCAGACTTGGGTGCGGAAGGCACACAGGCTTTCATCAGCTTCTTGAAACTGTTCTTCACCTGTCGTACATCAAAGACCTCGATAGGCACCACCTCCCACTGCTGGAAGGAGTCCTGCTTTCCACCCTGACCACAACAAGAAGACTGAGGGCTTAGCTTTGGTTGATTTAAATAAAATGATCGTCGTCACTATTATCTCATTAGATCTTAAAATTATAGAAATTAATAGCGTGATAGTTCTGGTAACAGGTCTTGAAAATCAACTAATATTGCAATTCAAGTTGTCACAAGTTGCCATATTCGTATCAAAGTTTAAGTATTTAAGCTAATAACCTTGAGCTGGGACTTTTCTCCAATGATGTAGAGGTACGCTCTCTGTTGGCGAAGGAAATAGGTCTCGGATGGGCCTCCATTAGCCTGGGGGGACTCTTTCCCAGCCAGCCTGTTCCCCACATCAGGGTTATACGTGCTGAGCCGCCCACTACCACGAATACTGCCCCATTTTCCTGGGAAACACAAAGAATAATGAAAATCATTCACTGATGTAGAACGAGCAATTAATTCTGCTTTGTGGAATCATTTGTGTGTGAATTTGCATGTTTATTTGGGGACTGGCATAGAGAATTTGTGATTTCTACAAACACCAGACAAATAAGACAATGACAATTTGGTGGATCACATGCAATGAGATGCTTATCACATCCTCACACACAATACAAATAAATCAGACAGACATGGTGGTCAATGATTAGTTAGCACAGGTAAAGAGGATGACAACAATACATGGACACTTAGTGCTCAAACTCGCTGGCGTCGTTGTCGAGAGATTTGATTGGTTAGGTTTGAGAGCAGGGGCGGGCCTACTGTACCTCTAGGCGAGTTGCGGGCCTTGACAGAAACTCTAGGCTGAGAGAGGGAGATGACCCTTGCCCTCTGACCCAGCGCTAAGGTCAGATGACATAAAAATGGCCATTACTATCAGCAAACAAAATCGAGCAGCCAATAATAAGCCAATGCAAAAAAAAAAAAAAAAATGCACACAATGACTTCCTCTGCCATATGGGATTGGATGTCAAAATTATAGCTGAATAAAGAACTTAATAAACGGTTGGGAACAGAGGAATGGATGGTGGGTTAAGTTGTGAGGATCTTAAAAACACACTCTCACCTCCTCGACTGAAGGTTCCTGGCACGTCCTCTTTAGTCCCCATGACTTGTTTCATTAAAGCTCCTATTTTAGGCTGCCTCAGC